>JAXCGZ010013551.1:0-15000 GCA_037179515.1 Halocaridina rubra
TCGTCCTAGACAGAGAAAACGAAAGTCGTCCTGGACAGAGAAAGTAAAAGTCGTCCTAGACAGAGAAAACGAAAGTCGTCCTAGACAGAGAAATTAAAAGTCGTCCTAGACAGAGAAAACGAAAGTCGTCCTAGACAGAGAAAACGAAAGTCGTCCTAGACAGAGAAATTAAAAGTCGTCCTATCCATTGGTCTCTGAATAGTAATATAATATGAAAGTAACACATGTTTTGTTTCAGGAGTAGTTTTTAAGGCTTAATTTTAAGACAAATCAATGCCCCTAATAATGATAGGAATAGAATTTATGAAGGTAAGGTCTCTTATAGAAATTACTGTTGATGTTATGGTCTATATCATTTTAAATGTGTATACATGCCAATACTCTACCTCATTTGTTTGCTAATGTGCTACATAAGTTATGATTTTACCGTAATTAACTCAATTTTGTCTTTTAAAGAAACGAGAGAAGTAGATGAATTAATGTTTTGATTTAAACTGACTTTTCGATCTTAATTAATGTTTGATATTAGTTTCACACTGGAATTATGTTGTTTAAATATAAGAATATGTTTGTATTACAGATTTCCAACAAGGAAATAGACCCTGCATGCTCTAGTTGTCTGTAAAAGTACTCTATATATGTTATGTTTGTGTAATTTGTATAGGAATTCTTAGAAAATAGCTTAAATAATTCGGCCCCATTTCTATTGTAAACTAATGTTAGCTAGGATATGTCCAAGAGCTCCCGGAAAATTAGCCCATGCTTCGACTGAAATAAGAGATATTTCAGTTTTGGTTGGGAGGGATGTCGTATGACTTCCGTCATGCTGAAGCCAGTCCGTCATGCTGAAGCCAGAATCTGAAACTTGTAACAGATCTTGAGGGGTAACGGTTGGTCGAGGGCACAGATATTTTATTACAATGTTTGTAGAAAGTGTCAAGGAGATATATGACCGGAACCGTGAGACTTAGGATCTGGCATCGAGAAGGGCAGGAAAGGCCAGGAAGTTAGCCATTTCCTAAACCGCAAGAAACATAAGCAAGTGTTTCGTACGCAGGTACATGCCCTGCAGAGATGCCCAATAACTCCTCCCCGGAAGTAGGAGGGATTCCACTTTGAACCTGGCGTGATTGGCTGGACTAGAGATCCCTTGATCTCATTGGAGAATTGGATGTTAAGCCACGCCCTGCCCCTGGGGGTATTTCAAGAGCCACCCGGGGCAGAGACAGTTAGTTAGAACTTTGCCCGGGGCACGAATAGATCATAGATTGTGATAGTCATAGGGTGGGGGCATTGAGGCGTCGGATGTGTTGTACTCTAGAATAAATATAAGCAAAGGAACTACTGCTTGTCCATTCTTACCTTGTAACCACGCTACCATAATTATAAGTATATATACGTAGGAGGAAAATCCCTACGTCAGTGGTGACGCTCGGTGGGATAATAATAAAATCCCTACGTCAGTGGTGTCATTAGATGGGATAATCAAAACCTCTACGTCATATATATATATATATATATATATATATATATATATATATATATATATATATATATATATATATATATATATATTCTCCCGCTTTTTGTTTTACTAATACTCCCCTTTAGAATGTGGGTGGACACAAGCAGCTTGGTGATGGGGGGGGGTTAAGGCAGCATGCCCTCTATATCGTCCCGTAGCTGAATTAGGATGCACACACGTTCAATAAACAACTACTGTAATTATCAATAATTGGTATGATATGGTCGAATATATAAGTAAACACTTGTATATCAGAGGAAGTGCCTGCGAGCCCATGCCCCCAATGTACTGTTAGTGGCATTGTAAAGAAATTTATACAGCCGAAATCTGTATTAAACGTTCAAGTCTAATGATGCGTATGTAACATGGAAGGGCATATATACACGCACGCATACTCACACGTTAACGCTTCTAGGGTTTTAAATCTATTAAAAATATAGAAATTCATAAATGTACTTCGACTTAAAATAGTATTTAAAGTTTTCTATTTTAAATGCCACAAGAGATATACTTTAACCACACACACACACACACACACACACACACACACACACGCACACACATCAGGAGACGGGAAGATACGAGCTTTGGGCTCTTTCCCGTAAACACAATTAGGTAATCACAGACACGTGTGTATATATATATATATATATATATATATATATATATATATATATATATATATATATATATATATATATATATATATATATATATATATATATATATATATAAATTACATACTTTTTATATACTTAGCTACATAGTTATTTTATCATTTAACTGCATTTTTTCTACTTGTCTTACATCGTAATTTTTTCATAGGTTTTCTTAATTTCACTCTCAAGTGAACAGTAACACCATGAAATGATGGTCCAAATTTAGACATTTTCTCCTTACGTAAAAACAAACAAACAAACAAACAAACAAATAAATTAATTAATTAATTAATTAATTAATAAATAAATAAATTAATTAATAAATATATATATATATATATATATATATATATATATATATATATATATATATATATATATATATATATATGATTACAATGAAATACATAAATAAATAAATAATATAAGACTGGCTCAGTGTTCGAGACCAGAATTACTAGCTTCGGTTTCCTGTGGTTGGCTCAATCCAAGTGGTCCCGAGTTTACATACGAGCAATCCCAGTGATATGCAACTGTTAACCTTACACACTATATTTGGTCATGCATAAGTCAAATATAGAATTTTCAATTAATTTTAAATAATCCTAGAAAGTAATTCAGAATAAAATATAGTGTAACACTCGACTGACGACAGAAGAGCACTCTCCGATTATTAATTAAGACTAAAATATACTATATAATGCTAAGTTTTAGTACCATTTTATCGTGTTTGCAACAGCGGCTGATAGGTATCAAATTTCTAGGTTAGTTTGCATGTACTAGTAGTGTATTTTATTAGCCCTTAATGAGAGCTATCATGTAAGTCCAATCTCAACTTATCTGAAGATAAGTAATATTCTTGCAAGTACCAAGGATATTAAAATTTCTTTCAATTTCCTTACGTAGCCATAACCATTCACATTGACAATATTCACGTGTTTCTCGTGAAATAAAATCATGTGTGTGTGTGTGTGTGTGTGTGTGTGTGTGTGTGTGTGTGTGTGTGTGTGTGTGTGTGTATATATATATATATATATATATATATATATATATATATATATATATATATATATATATATATATATATATATTGACCGCGAAGGAAAAGGAAACAACTGAGTTAGCGAGTACTTTCGGTTATTCAAGAATCATGACCATGGCCATGAATATTTGAAATAGGAGTACTCACTGATTCAGTTGTTTCCTTTTCCTTCGAGGTCAATATAATCATTGAATATCTGTCAAGTGTTTGTAGTGGTATATATATATATATATATATATATATATATATATATATATATATATATATATATATATATATAGTGTGTGTGTGTGTGTGTGTGTGTGTGTGTGTGTGTGTGTGTGTGTGTGTGTGTGTGTGTGGATCAAATAACTGTAATGAAATCACATTCCTGAAATACTCCTTCCCATCTATTTCTTTTCAAGTCTTCTCTGAGTCTCTCCCTTCACATGGCTCTGGCATCGAGATATTTCCTCTGCCACTTCTGTTTCTAAAGAGAGTGCATGACATCACTGACCCGGTTTTGCGCATGCGCTGACGTACTCCCTCCCACCCACCCACCCACCTTCATTTACATCTCAAATTCACCCATCCATCTAACCACTCCCATCCCAGTATTACTTCATTGCTACCCATCCACCCACCCACCCACCTAAGCATGTTATTTTCCTTACACGCAAATTAGGATAGCTCTGAACATAAGTACATATTAATATATCTACCTGTCTATATAGCAATCTATGCACACACACATACATGTCTGTATGTATGTATGTATGTATGTATGCATGCATATTGTATAAATATTGAACTTAACAATATTTATACATATACACACACTTATACACATTTAAACGTATACACACGAACATACGGCTACGGCATACATGAAAGAAAGCACAGACAAATACATACATTTTCTAAGAAATTTACTTACACAAGACACACCCTCGAACATGCATGCAGAGACACACTATTAAATATACACAAACAATCAAACATGAAACCTACTCGGAAGAGTATACACAAACACACGCAAACAAACATACTCGAAAGGCAAAAACAAAAAAATTTTTCATTAAGCAATCTTTGCTTGGATAATTTTACAGTGACGTGTTTTTTTTTTTCTTGTTTTTTTTTTACTTGCCATGGGAGATGAAAATAATGATTATGGAGGGCAAGGAAATTATATTTATGAATGAAGTTACACCTTACGGATGACATCATAACCCCAATTAGCCCCCCCCCCTACAATACATCCGGGAAAATGCGATTTATCCTCTCTCTCTCTCTCTCTCTCTCTCTCTCTCTCTCTCTCTCTCTCTCTCTCTCTCTCTCTCTCTCTCTCTCTCTCTCTCTCTCTCTCTCTCTCTCTCTCTCACTTTCCATGTCTTGGAAGTCATCAGACTAAATTCTTTAATAATAATAATAATGATAATAATAATAATAATAATAATAATAATAATAATAATAATAATAATAATAATAATAATAATAAAAATAATAATAATAATAATAATAATAATAATAATAATAATAATAATAATAATAATAATAATAATAATAATCTCTATTATTATTATTACTATTATTATTATTATTATTATTATTATTATTATTATTATTATTATTATTATTACTATTATTATTATTATTATTATTAATCCTTTAATGCTACCACCCCATAATGCATATGTCATTCTTCGCGTCCCACATAGTTGAAGACGGTCGAATGTTTTGTTCAAGAGTGTTTGCATTGTCATAAACACATGCAGGGTTCAAATTGCTTGCGATATACGTCATTTGTTTAAAGTGTCAAGATCTTGTTAGTTATTCTTGCTAGTTGAGCTGTTGTTGTTGCTGTTATTACTGTTTTCGTTGGAGCTCTTTATTGTTATTTTTATTAATGCTGGTTTTTTGTGATTGATGAGAAGGTAATGCATCACAAGATGTTAACGTACAGTGCACGGGATAATCAAGATTTTATTATTATTATTATTATTATTATTATTATTATTATTATTATTATTATTATTAAAGTAGTCTCCGTGGCAAAATGGTAGCGTCTGCGACTCTGAGGCGGCAGGTCGAGGGTTCGCGCCCCGTCACGGACTGAGGTTAGTAAGGGCATACACTCAGGGTAACGATTACATCTGCCAAAACAAGTCCTTCGTAAGAAGGCAACCGTCCTAGCCCTTAGTAAAAAGGGGAGTTCGTGACGTAAAACCGAATCCATTATCATTACTATTATTATTATTATTATTATTATTATTATTATTATTATTATTATTATTATTATTATGATGATGATGATGATGATGATGATGATTATTATTAATATTGAAAGGTTTTTCCTCCAATTTAATGTCGACTAATGACCCCAGGGCCTCGGTAAGTCAATGATAGAGCACATGAGCCGGAAAATCAATAACACGGGTTCAAGATCACTCCAGGGCGTTAGGATGGGCATCCAGTCTTAATTCCCAGTTCCAATATGTTTTTGGCCCGATTTCTTAAACAGTGTAAACCTAGGATACCATATTGTTAGCTAGCTAGACACACACAAATGGATTTCATAAACGCATCTGACGCGGTTCTGTGTATGGCTAGGATCCCCCAAACAGTGTAAACCTAGGATACTATATTGTTAGTTAGCTAGACACACACAAATGGATTTCATAAACGCATCTGACGCGGTTCTGTGTATGGCTAGGATCCCGTACGGGATCCTAGCCATACGCAGAACCGCGTCAGATGCGTTTATGAAATCCATTTGTGTGTGTCTAGCTAACTAACAATATTTGTATCCTAGGTTTACACTGTTTAAGAAATCGAGGCTTTGTCCTCTTCCATTATGACCAACAAAACGATGTTTACTAATGATTGACAGATGGAATATTTCCTCCAATTTGATGTCGATTAATGATCGACATATTGGGATTTTTTTCCAGTTTACTGTTGACTAAAGATCGACAGTTGGAGCTTTTTAAATTTAGTGTCGCTATATGATTGACAGACTGAGTGTTTCCTATAATTCGTAGTCGATTAATGAACTGAATTCTCATATATTTAATGCAGACTAATGATCGACTAAGCCTTTTTTTTTAAGTTGGAATTTCGTAAAAATAATGTCGACTGATGATCGACAAACTGAAGTCTTCCTCTGATTTAATGTTGACTTATGCTTAAATCTGCGTATATTTAATGTCGACTGATGATCGATAGATATTTCTTCCTTTACTGTACAGTTGTAGAAAATGCATTATAGACAATAGAATTTTCCCTCCAATCACAATGTCGAAAAATGATCGACAGCTCAAGTACTTTTCGTTCGATTTACTGTCGGAAGATGATATGCTTAACGAGTTTCTTCTTCAATATAATGTCGATTGATGATCGACACCAAAACGTTTTTCTCCAACTTAATGTTGATTGTTGTTCGACAGATCAATTTAAAATACTGTATATTCAATGTCGACTGATGATTGACAGATGAAGCATTCCCTTAATTTTAATATCGCCTAAAGATCGACAAATCGAGTTCTAGAAATCAGAATCGACAGATGATCGATATATTGCTTCTTCCCCCAACAAGCCGAAAGATAATAAATATGATCGCATAGAATCTACTTCAAAGATTCAATGTTCGTTATTCTCACATTCCAGACTGAAGTGCTCCTAATAGATGGGATGAGAGAGAGAGAGATAAAAACAAAACATTGCTGCATACTAACACACAACTCACAGAATGGCAGCACAGAGTACATTATATTCAAAAGTAAAGCTCAGAGAAACGCAGAATGCACAAACAGAATTATATAGCAACATACAGAAAATATATGTATAATTCAATATAATTAATGGCCACCAAAGTGAGGAAAACGAGCAAGAATAACATCAAGGTTGTAATCATTAAGTAAAAATGAGCAGATCTGTATTAAGTTCTGACCTCGTGGTAAAACATCTCTCACTGCGGGGCACTGAAGACAATAGTGGTCAAGAGTGTTAGCATTAGTTCGGTCGCATAATGTACAGGAGGTGTACTGTGGCATATCTAGAGTCTGGGAGACCTGCCATAAAGGCCAATACCCCATTCTGAGCCAAGCACTAACTACATTGTTTTTCCGCACCATTAACCCGCGTCTGCGATACTTGTAGCGACTGTGAAGGAAGTGATCATGGTGCTGTATGGACACACTGTTGGCCCTCTCCGTGTCCCTACGCTGGACCGTCATGGCAAACCCAGCTGAGTAGATGATGTTACGTAGGCATCGGAGGGAGGGCTCAGCGTCCACAGCATGCCCATCCAGCATACAGGCCGCCTTGGCAAGACGATCCGCTGTGTCGTTGCCAGTCAGCCCAATGTGGGATGGAGTCCACACAAATGACACAACAAGAGAAGCATCCCGAGCGGCTGCGAGGCGACATAGTATATCTCCCACAGCACGGCCACAGATAGGTCTTGGCGAGGATAGGGCTTGTAGGGCCGATTGGGAGTCACAAATTATTACCCCATTCACTCGTCGTCGAACAAGGAGAGTCACGGCATCCAAGATGGCATTCAGTTCACAGTAGGTGGAGCTCGACGAGGTGGGTAGTCTACGGCCAATCCATGAATCAAGAGAGAGAGAGAGAGAGAGAGAGAGAGAGAGAGAGAGAGAGAGAGAGAGAGAGAGAGAGATATATATGAAGTAGTATTTCTTTATGCAATGTGTGCAACTTCTATGCCTCTATGGTCCCCTTCTTAGTTATGCCAAGAAGAGAGAGAGAGAGAGAGAGAGAGAGAGAGAGAGAGAGAGAGAGAGAGAGAGAGAGAGAGAGAGAGAGAGAGAGAGAGAGAGAGAGAGAGAGAGAGAGAGAGAGAGAGAGAGAGAGCAAACAAAAAGATGTATACATGAAATGTAATACAGTGACTCGCCAAAACTGCAATGTTTTAGAGGCGAATAAATGAAAAAAAAAAATACAAACATTACATGAATCAACTTATAGATGGTTTTCAACTTCCTTTATCCAATTCCGAGGTCCTTAAGATACCATTCCATCACTGACTCTTTCATCATCTAAAGGTGTTTTCAGTTAACTTGCTGAGTTCACAGATATTACCACTAGAGGGACGCCACTGTATTGTCCTTCATATTCCTAAATGGTTTTGGCATAACCGAGATAAATGAAGATAATATTCCTACAGAAGTAACCACAGACGGAATACCACTACTGTCTCCTCCATATCTTCAAATAACTTAACGATGGGATTCAGACTCGGGAATCCCTGGGTGGGAGTCAGGTTAATAATTTAAGGATCAATCACAAAATAAGCACTTGATTTCAGTTTTAGGTGCTTAATCTGGGAATGAGGCAAAAGGCAAGATTTCCTGACTACCTCCTGTGGAGATTTGTAGCTCGCGGATTGGTCGGTGCAGCGACTGTTTCTTCCAATCCACCTCCAGCCTCTGGAACTCTCTTCCTCCTTTTGTCTTTCCAAATTCTTATTACCTATCTTCCTTCAAAGAGCGGATCTATCGTCATCTCAGGGCCTATTCCTCCATATTTCTACCTCATTCCTCAGTACGTTGACTATTTGTTTTTTATTCTGCCCTTTTCCTTTGTGTATCATTACCTCATTTCTGCATTGTCCATAACCTTTTTCTTTTCCTTCGTCTCAATATTTTCTCGTGCCCAGGGCTTTATTGATGAGGGCAGTTTTTTTTTTTTTTTTTTTGCCTGCCCCGGTGTCACCCTCATGAAAAAAAAAATACTTCATCCATGTTCCCCTACATGTCGTAAAAGTTGGTTAAATGGGGTGAAGTGGCGGAAGTCTGTCCCTTGATAAGGAGAGATTTTTTTTATTTTTTTTTATTTATTCAGATAACTGTACATGGGGACATGTGCACATGGGCACTCCCAGTCATATTGCAGTTGATAACATTACAATCTATGTGGTTATGTATAAATAACATACTAATAGAATTTGCAATTAATTTAAAATATCATAGCAAGTAATTAATAATAAAATATAGTGTAATAATTGAAGAGTACTTGAAGAGTAATCATTGTGACAATATTTTCAATAGCCCTTGTTGAGTGCTATCATTTAAATTCATTTTTACTTTTCAACAGTACTACTGCAGACAATTTGAAGCAGATATAGAATAACAATTTTCAGGTTAGAATAATAAGTAGGTACATACATATATATATACACACACATACATACACACACATATATATATATATATATGCATGCATTAATTAGATGAGCAATAGAAACACCACTGGGGCTTCATAGCCATACATATCAAGGAGAGAGAGAGAGAGAGAGAGAGAGAGAGAGAGAGAGAGAGAGAGAGAGAGAGAGAGAGAGAGGAGAGAGAGAGAGGAGAGAGAGAGAGAGAGAGAGAGAGAGAGAGAGAGAGAGAGAGAGAGAGAGAGAGAGAGAGAGTTTGTGGTATTCATTTCAGCAAAAGGAGTTATTCGTCCTTACTACAGATAAAGACACATCCATGCATACTCATACACATCATTGTCATCTGAGGGTAACACAGCAGAGGAAAGTGCATGTACTTAATTGCATATACGTACACATATAAACCTGAACATACATACATACATACACATAAACACAGTGCCATATAATGGAGGATAAATTTGGAAGGAAAAGAAAGAGAAAGACTGAAAGCCTCTCCCCCTCTCCACCCTTCAAATTATGTACGTGAGAGAGAATTACGTCAATTAATCCATTATCACTATTATCACAACCATTGCTACCACCATCATGATTATTATTATCATCATTATTATTATTATTATCATTATTATTATTATTATCATTATTATTATTACTATTATTATTATTATTATTATTATTATTATTATTATTATTATTATTATTATTATTACCATCATCATTACTACAGCTTTTGTATATAGATAGAGTTATGAATCAAAAGTAGTAATTATTGATACATATAGACATGCACATACATATACATATACACATATACATACATATATACATATAAATACATATACACATACATATACATATGCACATACATGCACACATGTACACACATATACATACATATGAGCTCTTGAGGGAGGGGGTTAGAATACTTCCTCCATGTTCCCCTGCGTGTCGTAAGAGTAGACTAAGTGGGGCGGAGCGAAGGGAATGAAAGAACCCTTCTCTGTACTTTCTCTTCCCAGAAAGTCAGAGCATTATTCCTTTACTCAGCCACTCACCTTATAAGGGGAAAAGTGGCTTATGTATATAAAAAGGCATATGAGAGAGAGAGAGAGAAATCTCTCCAAATATTCTGTCCTTATCAAAGGACAGAATATGTTATTGTAAGATCTTGTCTACACTCGTGGCAAGAAGGAGGGCCTCAAACGTGCCCTCAGATGAGGCAACTAACTACCACCAGTTTTCAGGGTAATTTAACCGGATACTGGGTAACTGGGCTAGGAAGGGGGGAGAGATATTAATGACGGCTTCGAGAGAACTCTCTTAGCCTTATTCAAGGTGTTCTCACCGAAAAAAGAGGAGGGGGAATCGGATGGGAAGGTTTTGCGTGGAAAACCTGAAAATTGAATACAGAGAGAGATAAAAAGAGAGGGGTAGACCCTCTTGCTAAGGTGTGTTAATTCAACCTCACCTAACTCATTCTCTTATTAAGGCATGACACCCTCACGAGGAGGGTCCCGCTAGGTGGCTATAATTAAATAATCATACGTCCGCCAACACATCTCGCAATATGGCGTGTTTATGTAAAGATTCGTAAATTCATTACGAATAAAATAAATATAATTGCTTTTACCATTAAAGTATAACCACACATTTTCCTCTATATATTCTTCCCGCAAAGTCAAGGTGTTTTGCTTTGACTCAGCCATCCTCCATATAGGGGGAATAAGTCTTTTGTATATGGATGTAAATATGCATAAAAATTACATTAGGTGCCTACTCTGACATTGAACCCAATTTTGCTAAAAATAAATAAATACAAGAAAAGCAAAAAAAAAAAAGAATTATGATACCGCACTGTCATTAGCTTGCTTAACTATCCCCCCCCCTTCCCCCAGCCTTAAAGCACGCACCGGAAGTTGGATAGGAGGGGAAGAGAAAGGGAAGAAATATGAGGAAGAAGACCTGAAGGTGAATTGGAGAGAAGAAGAAGAATGGAAGGAGAAGTAGAAGAAGAAATAAATGAAGAAAAATGAAGAAGAACGGTTCAAAAAGGGAATATGGATAGTAGTTTATAGATTGAAAGAAGAAGAAGAAGAAGAAGAAGAAGAAGTTTAATGATGAAAATAGAAGGATACACACAGGCTCATTAGCACCTCTAAGAGGATATGACGTAAGATGTAGATGAGGTGCCAAGAAAAAACAATAAATATATAAATATTACATAAATATACAAATAAATACGAAAAACAAAGAAATGAATAAGCAACCACACAAATTTAAAGCAATGAATACAAAAATATGTAGAAAATGTTCACTACTACATTTTTTTTTTTTTATTTTCTTCATAACTCCAATATACATCTAAATTCCCTTATAACTTGGATGTATTCGCCGTGGCTCAAGCGGTAGCGTCCGCTACTCTGAGGCGTCAGATCGAGGGTTCGCGCCCCGTCACGGTCTGAGGTTAGCAAGGGCATGCACTCAGGGTAACGATTACATCTGCCAAAACAAGTCCTTCTCAAGAAGGCAACCGCCCTAGCCCTTGGTAGAAAAGGGAGTCCATGATGTAAAACCGGAACAACAACTTATAACTTTGATATCATCCACAGACCGATTGACAGGAAAAGAGACAGAAAGACGAGAAACTAATAAACGCTTCGAAAAGGGGAACTCTCAAGAGAGAGCGACAGCCCGATATGAAAGCTTCACAGAGACAGTTTAACACTCGAAGCAAAATTAGACAAACAGTTTAACAGCCAAACCAAATATAGACAGACAGTTAAGCAGCATTGAACTTAAATAGGTCTGTCCAGGACAGTTCGATGTTAAGTCTTCCTTCAGTTACGGTTCTTTTTCTATGCCTACAGCTACACCGAATATTCTTGGATATTCATTACACATATTTTATTATCCCTTTACATCTGACAGGTCTGAGGTTAGCAAAGGCATGCACTCAGCGTAAGGATTACATCTGCCAAAACAAGTCCTTCGCAAGAAGGCGACCGTCCTAGCCCTTGGTTGATAAGGGAGTCCGTGACGTAAAACCGGAACTAATCTGACAGGTTATTACACTCTCCATCTTTGTTTCTCTTTACTTTATGTATTCTTCGTGCCCAAGCCCGATGAGGGCTGTTTTATTTTATTATTTTTTTTTGGCCCGTCCTGGTGTCACAATCATAAAAAAAAAAATATGGACAGTGTCGAACGCCAAAACAAAAGTAGCTGAACAATCTAACAGCCTAAGCAAAAATAAAACAACAGCATTAACAGTCGAAGTCACTCAAGAGAGACATTTTAACAGCTAAAAAAAAATAAACAGTAACAGCCAACAGACAAGCACAAAGGGCATTCTAACGCTAATCCAGCAACACACAGACAGTCTAGCAGGCTAAACAAAGACTGCAAATCTAACAACCAGTATAAAAACAGACACAGACAGACACCTAGAGTCAGAAAAACAGAAATCCAGACAGACAGGCCCAAGCACATTTTTAAATAGTTTGTGCATTCCAAAATCAATTAGTGTCTTGTTCACCACTACCCCCCTCAAAACCCCCTCAATCATCAACCCCCCCCCCTCCTTCTTGGCTAGACCTTTGACAGGCTAATGTAAACACAGTGGATAAATATAGAAGAATAACAGAGCCCTTCACTCTTATAATAAAAATGACTCCTCTGTAAATTGCATCACTTGTACAGTGAATACATTCAAGGAATACATCATAAATAAAAGAGATTCTGTACTCAAGAGGGTCTACTGTGCCGTTCTGTTGTCGCCTAACTCCTGCCAACTTAGAGGATTATCGAGTATAGGATATGTACAACGAATACATTACAGATATATATATATATATATATATATATATATATATATATATATATATATATATATATATATACACATATATATATACACATATATATATATATATATATATATATATATATATATATATATATATATATATATATATATTTTATTTTTATTATTATTATTATTATTATTATTATTATTATTACTATTATTATTATTATTATTATTATTATTATTATTATTATTATTATTATGCAAAGAAAAGAGTTCTATACTTTAAGAGGACATAGTGGCGGTCTGTTGTAGCCTAACTCCTGACTATTCAGAGGATTATCGATTACAGAATACGTATAACTAATGCATTAAGAATAAAAAAAATAATGCAAAGAAAAAATCTGTATGCGAAAAGGGTAATAATAGCGTTTTGCTGACACCTAACTTCTGCCAACTCGGTAAATAATCTCGATTACATGATAAGCACGAAGGTAGTCTCCGTGGCAAAATGGTAGCGTCCGCGACTCTGAGGCGGCAGGTCGAGGGTTCGCGCCCCGTTCCGGACTGAGGTTAGTAAGAGCATACACTCAGGGTAACGATTACATCTGCCAAAACAAGTCCTTCGCAAAGAAGGCAACCGTCCTAGCCCTTAGTAGAAAAGGGAGTTCGTGACGTAAAACCGAATCCACATGATAAGCACGAAGAATGTAATACGCATAAATTAATTAAATCATATTAAATATTATTTCCTGATACAAAATTAAGAAGTAGCCAGAAAATTTTACCGTAGTGAAAACAAAGCGAGTTGTAAAATTACAACAATTATCTACATCTCATTATTATTATTATATATATATATATATATATATATATATATATATATATATATATATATATATATATATATATACAACACACACACACACACACACGAAGTAGACAAAGTAATACTCATGTAACAAACTCCTTTATATTTACGAAAAGGACAAGAGTAGTGTCTGTTGTCTCCTAGCCCCTCTTAACGAGACAGGTATAACGAGAACACCTATGGAACGTAATCACTGCACGTTGTTTAGCATGTATAACGAATGCGTTTAAAGAGTGCGTCATGAACATGACCAATCTGCACAAAGGGGCAATAGTGGTATCCTAGTGTCCATTTGCTATGCAAACATCAACACCGAATATTCTCGGATATTCGGTACACATCTCCCATTATCCCTTCACATCTGACAAGTCACAACACTCCCCATCTTCTTCTCTTAACCATTTGTTTTCTTCGTACCAAGACCCGATGAGGGCAGATTTCTCTTCTTCTTTCTTTCTTTTTTTGTCTTTTTCCCAGTCTTGGTGTCACAATCATATAAAAGAAAAGAGAGCAAACTTGACGACAACACACGTGTCGCCTAATAAGCAAAGTATTAATAGAAACTATCTTCCTCATCAGCTCCTCTACTTTTTCTACCATCTACACTATCTACCTATCTCTAGAAAAGAGCCATATTCCCCCTTATAGGGGAGGTGGCTGAGTCAAAGCAAGGACCCGAACTCTCTGTGGGAAGAAAATACAGAGGTGATTCCCAGTCATCTCGCTCCTCCCCATATATTCAACTTTTACGCGATATCTATATTTCTCCTCAGCCTACTCTCTCTTCTATTGATATTCTATTCCCTTTTTTCTATTTTTCCTCTTCCTTTTACTTCAACTCCTTCTCCTCATCTTTAGCATCTTTCCACTCCATAGTCCCTTCCTTCCCATTTTAAGTCTTGTCTTTCTTCTCCTTTTATCTTTGTTCTTGC
>JAXCGZ010013551.1:20000-25000 GCA_037179515.1 Halocaridina rubra
TCCCCAGGAACTAAGAGGAGCGATAGAGATATATTAGTTTCTGGTGAATGCGTGTGCACTGACTCGGCCAACCCCATTACGATGGAGATTGCGGAAGTTTTGTGTGTGTGTGTGTGTGTGTGTGTGTGTGCGCGCGTGTGTGTGTGTGTGTGTGTGTGTGTGTGTGTGTGTGTGTGTGTGTGTGTGTGTGTGTGTGTGTGTGACTCACCTTATATTTTACGAAAAGGAATTAATGTTTTTAGTTCCCCGTTTCCTGGTTTTCTGACTGTTTCCGTCAGTGCAACTATATAATCACCACACTTTTTGTCCTTCTGAAACTCGAGCATCATCACTATCTACTTTCGGCTACTGACGTCACCATCGCTAATAGAACCTCACCACCCATCCATTTCCTCCACTCTTGATTTTTGGCACATGTGGAATACATGCTCACTGACATCATCCTTTTACTTCAGAAATCCATTAGAGAGAGAGAGAGAGAGAGAGAGAGAGAGAGAGAGAGAGAGAGAGAGAGAGAGAGAGAGAGAGAGAGAGAGAGAGAGAGAGAGAGAGAGAGAGAGAGAGAGAGAGAGAGAGAGAGAGAGAGAGAGAGAGAGAGAGAGAGAGAGAGAGGGGGGGGGTATTGCAATCACACACACACTCACACATACATGTGTGTGTGCATGCGCGTTTGTGTGTAATTTCCTCTTTTAAATATTTTTATAAAATTATGTCAGAAAATATGGCACCATTTGTGATGACGTCAAGTACAAGAAGAAATACAACTTCAAATGAATATTACTCCAATTCGTACTGAATACTGAGTACTAGTAATTTCTTAAACGATTTGCTCTAACTTAAAGGGTCGGATAAAAGGGATCATATGTAGAATTCGGACCCCAAACTCATTAACCTAATCCTATCCGTAACCCTTTCAAGGATGGGGTCCGAATTTTACTCGAGTTTCAAAGAATGGTATTTTTTTTCGCTTCTATATTCCCAAACTCGCTTACAGAATACCGAAGACGCGATGGAACAAAAATCGTTTGGACAAACCAAGAAGTCTGTAAAGTTAACAACAACCTTTCACATGACGAATTAAAAAAAAAAAAAAAAAAGTCTGGGGAAATAATCGTAATCACAATCAGAAACTTGCAAAATTTTTAGTCATCATAATTCCATGTCTTTACAAAGGATATATCTAAAGAGTATGAATGGGAATGAAATAGAGCCCTCAATAGCAGAGTTACCAAGCTTCAAATTCACACGGGCACTCTTGGACTTAATTCCCAGCTTCCTGTTGTCTGGGTACTAATGCTGGATGTCTGTTGGTCCCACTGGGCATCTTCTATTCCTTTCCCAACTGTTTATCCAGTTCATTAATGATTCTATTCATACTTGTCAATTCATTAAGGATTCAGAGTACATTGGCGAATATGTTATTGAATTCTGATACAAAAATTGTCATTTATTTCATTATTAGAAACTTTTCCACTACATGATCCAGTAAGGTAATACATGATCCTGTAATGTAATTACATCTATATTATGCAGTATGATTCAGTAATTACTACAAAGCTTGTAGGGAATGTATTGCTTTCCAGGTTATTTCTTTTAGTCATCTCTGATTCCACACACGTTTGCGGATAATACTGTTATATCTTAAATAACATTTATATTATTAAAAAAAAAAAAAAATTCCAATTACATACTTCTAAGTTATGAAGAGTCTATATTTTCTTTCCGTTCACTCTGTATTGTCTAGCATGAGTTTTTGTGTCATAATTTACATCAAGTTTATTTGCATGTTTTTCTTTGTTTTTTTCTTTTTTTATTCATTAATTTGTATTATTAGACAAATTCGTTCTCCTGACACCTCGTCAGTTTCATTATACCTAGGCAAAAATTCCTGATTGTAAAATGCAGAATTCTGTGACATTACTAGCAAAAAAAAAAAAAACCTAATTTTTTCCGATTATTCCTCAACAACTGCTAAAATGATTATAAAATACTACAGGACCTACTAGGTTGATGAGCCTTTCTTTAATATTACTTTATGGAATAAGTCATCTTAAGCTGCTCTATATGTTTTTTAAGGTCTCCATCATGTCCTTACGGGAAGCCTGCCCTCACATTCTGAGGATGATACTTTTATTATCAAGCCTGGCTTGATTGAGTTTTTTTCTCTTTTTTTTAAATGAAAGAAACGATGCCAATCTAATTCATTCATCAGCCTCTTGGTTTCTCTTCATCGTCTTCCTTTATATTTACTGGTATTATATCCAACAGTGCTCTGTACCATCTCTTGAATAGTATAAAATGAAACATGAGTAAACATAAACAAACACAAAAAATATCTTCCAATATAATTTTAGATTCTCTCCTTTTACAGTAGTCACCGTGGCTCAAGCGGTAGCGTCCGCGACTCTGAGGCGTCAGGTCGAGGGTTCGCTCCCCGTCACGATCTGAGGTTAGCAAGGGCATGCACTCAGGGTAACGATTACATCTGCCAAAAACAAGTCCTTCGCAAGAAGGCAACCGTGCTAGCCCTTGGTAGAAAAGGGAGTCCGTGACGTAAAACCGGAACAATTCTCTTCTTTTACAGCATCATATAATTTTGACACTACATTTTTAAGTTATGTTACTGTGAACGCAAATTTGAGTAAGCTGATTATGTGAGGTAAAATGGGGTTTAATTTTCGTTTATCGTGGGGTTGATAAGAGATAAGAAAAAAACACTGTCACAGATGACACTTTCGAAAGAAGAATTGATGTGTATCTGATAACAGTGCCAAAATGGGCAAGACTGGATGATAGCATGTATAACTGCATATAATTCAACAGTGTCAGTGCAAGGTTCTTAATGCTTTTAGGGCCAAATAAGAGACATGTTATAACAGGAGAAGCTTTCAAAGATGCCTAGATAAATATTTAATAACAATCTGAATGAACCAACAACATGTATGCTTAAATACATAAGCCAATGTATCGTCACCTCCGATTCATTCATCAAACAAACAAGAATATATATACGAGGCTGCTGCGCTAAGGGCGAGGGTCAAGAGCCCTGAACACATCACCACTAAATTAGACATCCAAGTAAACCACACATACTGCCTAAATTTAAGTCTGAGCCCATGAAAGAAGAATTAAATGAATTAGCACCTTACCTCTTTCCCACTATCCTTAATCCCTTCCACCTGAAAAACAGCAAAATGATGGTAAAACTCGCTAATTTATTAGTATAGAGAAAAATGTTCTCGCCATTAAATTCGTGCTGGCATCACCATTATTAATACCGCTCAACTTTTCATCATTATAGATGTCTTCGGGGGCACACGCCACGTTCCTCATGATTGGAAATGATGAATAATAGTGTTCTCATATCTCTCTAGCTAAGGCGGGGAATATTTTGGGGTGTAAAATTCTTTTTCAGGAACACCAAATGTATAATTTTTCATTGGCCTTTCTCTCCATTTGGGGGGAATTTATGGGGGTATATCTCAATAAAGAAGAGCAAAAGTACATTTTTCCATAATTTTTTCTCTTCAAATACCTTTGACGAAGTTAATTGTATAAAAAAAGAAGTTAGATACATCCCATTTCTGGCAGCCTTTATCAGCTCGGATGGTTCAGAGAGTACGCCAAAATATGTGTGAGAGAGGATATTGAAGTCCCTCACGAGGCACTCCCTGCTAACTCAGCAGGAGCAGAGAGTGTGCTACTATATACGTGAAAAGTATTTGAGCCCCTCGAATAATATCCCTTTCAACTAAATATACTCAGAAAGTACACCATTCGATGTGTGGATCAACGGTAGAAGAGTAACATCAATAGCTCAGCTTTCGATTCATTTTTTTTTTTATTTACTGTGTCACAATTCGTTCCCATTCAAGTGGAGGAGAAAGAAAAAGTTATTTTAAATATAAGGATAAAGGCTGGATTTCCTTCCTAACGCTCCGCAGCAGGATCGAATCCACATTTGTCAGGTCGGCCACTTCCCGATTTGCGTGCTCTACCATTGATCTGCCATTATAAACTATCCAACAACTCGAATGAAAAATGGAGGGATTTGCTATTTTTAATCAGATGTTGGTATAAGTAAAATGTAACATGCGGACCGCTCCAAAGGCACTCCATTTCTTACATTTGATGCAATAAATTAATAGAATTTTTACTTTAGTTTTAATCCATGAGAAATATAAAAGGTAAAATGATGATAACAGATTATCAGAACATGTTGACATTCATATCTGGGTAAGTGAAAAATATAAGGAAGAAGTTGTCATACGAATACGCAAAATCAGTCTACCATAACAGATAGTCACCGTTAGTTGAATAATAATATCGCAATAATGAGTTACTGACACAGGGTGAATAACTAACACACAGAATCTGAATTCCAGATCAAAACTTAGCACGAGGGTCTGCCCCTCTCTTTTTTTTATCTCTTACTTTATTTAATTTTCGTGCTTTTCCCTCCAATTCCCTTATATCCATAATCCCCTCCTCTTTTTTCCCCTCCTATCCCATCCCATCCTAAAAAAAAAAAAAACTAACACAGGGGCCCGCTAAAGCTCAGTAGTTGTGAGAGCAAGTTAGGAAGTGACGAGCTTGATAACACCGTGGCTCAAGCGGTAGCGTCTGCGACTCTGAGGCGTCAGGTCGAGGATTCGCGCCCCGTTACGGTCTGAGGTTAGCAAGGGCATGCACTCAGGGTAACGATTACATCTGCCAAAACAAGTCCTTCTCAAGAAGGCAACCGTCCTAGCCCTTGGTAGAAAAAGGGATTCCGTGACGTAAAACCGAGCTTGATAACGCTATTTCGATCCCCCCGCGGGGCAGTTAAGAAGGGCTTCCAACCTTAATCCTCGTAGCTCTAACCAAGTCTGTGTCCACCCCCATCCCAGAGGACTAACTGTGGCACATAACATGGAAAGAAACGCGTTAATAACAAAAAATTAATATTATGAAAATTATATCGAATGAAAATGTTATCGTTCAAGCGAAGAGATTGCCAT
>JAXCGZ010013551.1:37500-45000 GCA_037179515.1 Halocaridina rubra
GCTGGCTTACCACTGCTATATCACAGAACAACCCCTCTACCACCCACCTGTCTAGTAAACGATATTAGCAGGTGAGAGAAATTCCTTTGGCCCGTGTCACCTATACACAACCTATACACAATACTTATCCAGTAATTCTTATTTCCTGTACTCTTCCCTGCACCCCTAACATACCACGTTCATCCATTGCATTTTTCATGCAATCTATCCATCTCATTTTAGGTCTTCCTTCCGACCTTATTCAAATTAATTTTACACTCCATACTCTCTTTGTTATTTGTTCCTTATTCCTTTTTTCCATGTGTCCAAACCTTCTCAATACACTCTGATCTAACTTATCTTTCAGCTTTGTTTTAACACTTATTCTCTGCCTTACCTCCTCATTTCTCACTCTTTATATTTAGCTAAATCAGTCAGACTCCTCAGACACCTCATCTCCATTACAGTTACGTTGTACTATTCACCCTCACTTGCATTCCAAGTCTTTGTGCCATCCAATGGCATTGGCACGATCACACCTTCATATATCCTTCTCTTTGAATTCATTTCTAAAGGGTTATTTCTCATCACTCCTTTCATTCCACCTAAGCATTTACTCGCGTCCTTCGCTGTTTGATTTACTTCCATATCCACTGTCCATTCACTGCCACGTACGACCCCAGACTCTGAAAAATCTCAACTTTCTCAAGTATCCAGGCCTTTACTCCCGTCCTTCACTCTATGACTTACCTCTGCATCCACAAATCATTCACTGTCACGTGCGACCCCAGATACTTGAAATTCTCAACTTCCTCAAGCATCTTTCCATTCACCCTCACATTCAATATGCCACTTCGTACATCTCATGACTTTACTTTTAATAATGTCCACCTGCAACCTCCTTCTTTCACACACCCTAAAAAAGCTCAGTCACTTAATGGTTCAGTTCATCCTCAGAATCAACTATCAGTGCCGTGTCATCAACTAATAGCTACTAATTCACTTTCCACAGCTTGCCATTCTCACCCTGTAATTCCAAGCCTCTGCCTTGCACTCTTGCATTTACTTCCCTAACGACTCCATCCATATACACATTAGACAATTATGGCGACATTACACAACCTTGACATAACCCCACATTCACCCCAAACTATTCACTCTTACCATTCTTGACTCTAACACATCCTCTTTTATTTATGTAAAAGCTCTTGACTACATTCAACTAAGCTTCACTTATTCCATACAGTCCCATTACACTCCACAACACCTGTCTATCAACCCTGCCATGTACTTTCTCCTAGCCCATAAAAGCTTAAAAAGTGTCCTTACCTTTCTTTAAGAACTTCTTATACACCTGTCTTACTATAAACACTTGATGAACACACCCACTTCCTCTCCTGAACCCATACTGTTCTTCTCCAAGCATTCCCTCAAGTACTAAAATAAAGAAATCAGTTAAGAAAATAACATTATTTTGCCTGCTCATTCACACCTGGGATTCTGATATTCATAAACAGAAATTAATAATCAAAGTCGTATATGACAGCATTATCTATAACAAAGCCCAGGTGTCCTTGGTTAATCACAGCTACTTCATAAGGATAAACGAGGTATTAACTGATGCTATGTCCTACAGCATTAGTTCTCATGTCACTTTAATTCTTTCTATATCTCGCAATACTTTCGCCTACATGGATGTCAAAGCCAAACCTTATAAAAAATAAACTTGACCCATTGTTCAACTTCATTCTTGGTTTATTTCTAACCCGAACAACTAATGAATGTGCCAATTCTATTCGTCCTTTCCAGGTGTCCAAACCACCCATACACATGCCGGTATGTGTGAAATTGGCTTTTTGCAAAATCAACTAAAATTAAAGGGAGACATAGTACAGTTAACGAAAGAATTTGTTGAACATGTTGATGCTTCAATAATGAGTGGCACTTCAGTACTCATTAAGCCACAGTGAGCTGTCTGCGTGCATATGGTCATCATGTAAACAACGTAAATATAAAAATATAGCAATGCTATAAATATCACATACCCACAGATACAAAAATCAACATGGCTATTATACAACATGACCATTAAATCTCTATAGAGGAAGACACCATGAGGATGATATTACAAGAATTTTCAAATACTATTGTCACATGTGTCATACAGTCATCAACACGTGACTACAAAAACCAAATCCCTATCACCATTGAGAACCTTTTAGTAGTTAAGTGAACATAACGCCTGGCTCCTACCCAAAATGTCCTCAATTACACTTCTCCTAAAGTACTTCAAACTATTCACCACAGTCACTTGAGATATAGAGAGTAAAGTGATGTCCCTCAAATGGTGGGTAGCTCCTGTCAGTTTAGCAGGCTCAGCGAATACGCCATTAGATGTGTGCAGACTAAGGTGGAAGTGAATATTCACGTGCTCACGATTCTTTAAGGATAAAATACCTGTTCAGTAACTTTCACGCAAAAGATGATCCTAGCAATGAAAGTTTTTTTTTTAACCTTTATTTCCATTTCATTACAATGGGTATTCGTCAGCCAGGGCAAGCCCCAACCCCCCACTGTGATGTCCAACCACAGCAGTTCCTGCCAGTAAACAGCTTAAACTCTCGGTCTTGGACGGGGACCGATCTTTCGACCTCGTGAATGCGAAGCCAGCGCGTTACCACTATACTAGCCAGCAGAGAGAGAGAGAGAGAGAGAGAGAGAGAGAGAGAGAGAGAGAGAGAGAGAGAGAGAGAGAGAGAGAGAGAGAGAGAGAGAGAGAGTCATTCATGACAAAAACCTCCACTTAAGGTATTAAAATGCATTGAGATAAAATATAGGAAAGGTACATCTTAAAAGCAAGGTAAGAAGGTATTCCCTTTATCTCTCACGTATCTTGCAAGCAGATGTCACCTTAATCTATTTTCTTTCTGACAATCTTTTTTCTCTGCTTTTAGTTTCGATTGCATGTTTCCTCGCATTTTACTTCCTTAACTTTTACTCTAAATATATAAATAAATAAATAAATATATATATATATATATATATATATATATATATATATATATATATATATATATATATATATATATATATATATATAAAATACTGAACTTATATAACAGAAACTAAATCATTACTTAGAAATAAAAATATATTAAAAAATATACAAATGAAAGATAAAACAGATACTTAAGTATACAATACCTAAGAGAATACCCATATGTATTGATAGATAAATAGGCATATAGATATATATAGATTTATATACCACATATATAAAAATATAGAAGCTTAAATCGATAGAGTAAAATCTGTCATGAAAACAATTACATTAGCGAGCAAAAACAAAATAAATAAATAAACAATGAAATGGATATGATGGATTCGGTTTTACGTCACGAACTACCTTTTCTACTAAGGGCTAGGACGGTTGCCTTCTTACGAAGGACTTGTTTTGGCAGATATAATCGTTACCCTGAGTGTATGCCCTTACTAACCTCAGTCCGTGACGGGCGCGAACCCACGACCTGCCCTCTCAGAGTCGCAGAAATAAACAATTAAATTAATTAATTAATTAATAAATAAATAAAACTCCAGCACTTAGGAGGCGAAAATAAAAATAGTTATCTTGCCTTTATTCGATACCTTCCCTTTGCCCAATTCCACCATTAATTGCAATGACGACCCTATTTCGGCGACCATTACGCAGTCACACACAAATAATGACTGACTGGGACACGCACCATCAACAAAGTGGTGGGGGGGGGGGGACTGGGTTTACGTGTACTGGGGTAGGGAAAGTAAATAGGGAAAGGTATGGGAAGGGGGGAGGAATGTTAAGTATTGAAGGGGTGTTGACTATGGTCTGTATATATCGGATTGAAGGTTTTCCTATCATTTTGATAGAGAGATTGTCTAGTTAAAGCCCTCCCCTAAATCTTATATTAGTCCTAGAGGGATAACCTAATTATAGTCCTCCCCTAAAACACTTCTTTTGATTGCTAACGCTATCATCTCGTTAAAATACTCCCCTGAAACATTTATCTTTTGTACCAAAGGGATTACCTTGCTTAAACCCTCTCCTAAAACACTTTAGTCACAAAGGGTATACCTCGTTATAACACTCCCATGAAACACTTAACTTTAGTCTCAACTGGAATACCTCATAAAAACCCTCCCCAAAACACTTACCTTTAGTCCCAACTGGATTACCTCGTTAAAGCCCTCCCCAAAAGCAACTAAGTTGCAACGCGATTGACTATCTCAGAGCTACTACTTTTTCGTCCGTCAATTCCTCTATTCAAATCTGAATGATATGACTCATTTATGAAGCTATATCTAGAAGATTAATTGACTTATTCCACCCATCTGGGTGAGGGATTATCCCACTGAAGCCTTCTCTCAAAACCGCTAAGCTTTAACACAGACAAGATCCAGGAAATATCCGAAAGAAGTTTAAAGATTTGCTTTAAGCCCATCAGACCCCGTGATCCATCTGATTCTAGGGTTTAAAATTTAAATTTTAGAGATATATGGGGTTGTGACATATGGAAGGACAGCTCAGTAATTAAAGATATAACTTAAAATCTATGAAAATAGCGTATCAGTCGAAGTGTTCATCCTTCTCGATGATGGATTACTTCATTAAGGTTCTCCTTAATTATCGCTAGTCCTTGATCTGTACGCAACCTAGTGAAATTCGGTACAAATGCTGGAGAACTTGCAGCGCCCATGTAGAATGTGCTGTACCTCATTATTGTAGTCTACTGTACTTTAACTTACCCTAACCTTACCTAACCTAACCAGCATTCATATCAATGAGGATGAATAGATAAAATAAACTTTGTGCCATTAAAGGGACACTAGACTATTTTCATTCTACGTTCATGTTATAGGGTAGGGGAAGAAGGGGGAGACCAAAGCGTAGGTGGATGGATTGCATCAATGACGACCTGAGGTCTAAAGGTTTGTTGGGTGATGAGGTATGAGACAGAAACATATGGAGAACACTGGCCAGAAACATCGAACCCACATAAAAGTGGGAAAAGATGTAGACGAAGAAGAAGAGTTCATGTTACAGTGTAAATATTTATTTAGGAAACCTCAGAACACAGTTTTCGTGAAACGGTTCACAGAAAAGTTCAGGGATTCAAACGTAAGCCACTGAAACTACGAGAACTAATATACAGCTGGCGTATATCAGTTTTAAAATTCCTCCCTATAAACACTAACAGCCATGCCGGCAACCTATTCGAGCAAGGATGAATTGATTCCTTCTTATGTGCAAGGAAACACTAATCTATTATTCGGTGCTCTTCACTTCCAAAGCGTTTTAGGACACCTCGGAACATAACTGGTAGAAAATCAGTTCTTAACCAATCACGCCCAGGAATCAAACCAGGGTCTTTCTGACTATGAAAATGTTGTGGTTAAGCTGAGACTTAAATAGATAGATACATATAAATAGATAGACAGATAATTAGATAGATAGATAGATAGATAGAGAGAGAGAGAGAGAGAGAGAGAGAGAGAGAGAGAGAGAGAGAGAGAGAGAGAGAGAGAGAGAGAGAGAGAGAGAGAGAGAGAGAGAGAGCTAAAATGAACGAAAATCAGTTTGAAAGAGAGAGAAAAGAAGAGATATGAAATGAAAAAGTAGGAACGGAATGAAAAAAAAAGGAGTGAGAGGAAGTAAAAACAGTATACAAGAAAATACGGGACAATGAAAAGAAAACAATAAAAAAAAAAAAAGTGAAAGCAAGGGATAGACAGGAAAGAAAATGAGGGTCATTATTGACAAAAGTCCGACTGTCAGTCCTGATAGAGACATGCGGGTTCTTCCCCAGAGAATGGGAGGGAGAACAGGGAAGAGCAAAGGAAAGGGAATGGGAAGAGAGTACTTTAATTTGGGGGAAGAGAGAGAGAGAGAGAGAGAGAGAGAGAGAGAGAGAGAGAGAGAGAGAGAGAGAGAGAGAGAGAAAATTAAGAAAAAGAGAGGGACATGATAACGGGATCTATAAAAGGGGACCGACAAGGGGAGAGAAATAAGAAAGCTATAAATAGAATCTTTGGCTTATATATATATATATATATATATATATATATATATATATATATATATATATATATATATATATATATATATATATATATATATATATATATATATATATATATATTATATATATATATACATATATATATATATATATATATATATATATATATATATATATATATATATATATATATATATCCCAGTTATTTAATTCAAGTTATTATGAGCTGGGAAAAAATCTTTGATAAACATAAATAAGAGAAATAGATATAATAAAAAGAGAAGGAAAGAAAGACCAAAGGAAAACAAGAAAATTGCTACACTTTGAGAGCGAGGCGCCAGGCAGAAGAAAAAGGCGAAAATATTGCGAAATGAAGCAGAAAGTTGAAAGAAGGCGATGATGGGAGTTATGTTCTGAGATACTGTTTTGACACCATATAAAGTATGAGGATATAAGGCATCCTTGCAACAGCAGTCTGTAATAAACAGAGATAGAAGAAGAAGAAAGAGGACAAAAAAAAGATATAAGAAAACAGGATAGGCACTTGATATCATTATTATTAGGTGCTTACTCTGTGATTGAGGTTAGCTTAGATTATATCACAAGTGACTCAGTCCCACATAAAGCACATTAAAAATGCGTCAGGTAGCTATTCTGAAATTGATTAAGAATTCTACTACCTACTACCAACATCGATCAATACCTTGAGCTTTATAGTGCAAGAGTATCAAAGCTTTCATAGTATTCATTATAATGTCAGTAACCACAGAAACGCCATCAACAACATAAGAAAAGTTGTGACTTTTTCAACACCGACCTCATACTAAGTTGACAATATTCGAAAGATTATCGGTGTTGATATAGAAAAAATGGTGAGTAATAATTATAATAATAATAATAATAATAATAATAATAATAATAATAATAATAATAATAATATTATTATTATTATTATTATCATTATATTATTATTATTATTATTATTATTATTATTATTATTATTATTATTATTATTATTATTATTATCATTATTATTATTATTAATATAAGAATTAACTTAGGAAATGAAATGATTCCTGATAAAAGAAATGAGAGAGAGAGAGAGAGAGAGAGAGAGAGAGAGAGAGAGAGAGAGAGAGAGAGAGAGAGAGAGAGAGAGAGAGAGAATCTAAATCCCGGAATATTTTATTTTATGGGTCTTAAAATGTCAAAAAAGGTTTAGGTTTAACTTCATTGTCAAGGTGATGTTTAGGAACAAACTTTTTCATATGCTACCAAAGCGCTCTCAGAATTAAACTCTCTCTCTCTCTCTCTCTCTCTTTTATATATATATATATATATATATATATATATATATATATATATATATATATATATATATATATATATATATATATATATATATATATATGGCCCGAATGAGACTGGGAATTGAATTAAATGCTAAAATGAAGCCACGAGTGAG
>JAXCGZ010013551.1:47500-60000 GCA_037179515.1 Halocaridina rubra
CAATGCACCACAGAAGGTTAAAAGGAATCCAACCTTATAGCTTATATCTGCTATACTTAGGAATGAACGCATTCTATCTGAATGCCACTATGTTCATATTACAGATTCCCCAACCTCACTCGTGGATTCATTTTCGCATTTAATTCAATTCCCAATCTCATTCGGGCATTACAATAACCAAATAAGCACATTACAAATGTGAAAACATGATTCATTTTTTTACCCCGACTGGGACTCGAACCTAGGACTTATGATTACTAAGTCAAGGCACTACCAATGCACCACAGAAGGTTAAAAGGAATCCAACCTTATAACTTATATCTGCTATACTTAGGAATGAACGCATTCTATCTGAATGCCACTATGTTCATATTACAGATTCCCCAACCTCACTCGTGGATTCATTTTCGCATTAATTCAATTCCCAATCTCATTCGGGCATTACAATAACCAAATAAGACATTATATATGTGAAAACATGAATCATTTTTTTACCCCGACTGGGACTCGAACCTAGGACTTATGATTACTAGGTCAAGGCGCTACCAATGCACCACAGAAGGTTAAAAGGAATCCAACCTTATAGCTTATATCTGCTATACTTAGGAATGAACGCATTCTATCTGAATGCCACTATGTTCATATTACAGATTCCCCAACCTGTCGAGGTAAAAAAATGATTCATGTTTTCACATATGTAAGGTGCTTATTTGGTTATTGTAATGCCCGAATGAGATTGGGAATTGAATTAAATTCGAAAATGAATCCACGAGTGAGGTTGGGGAATCTGTAATATGAACATAGTGGCATTCAGATAGAATGCGTTCATTCCTAAGTATAGCAGATATAAGCTATAAGGTTGGATTCCTTTTAACCTTCTGTGGTGCATTGGTAACGCCTTGACTTAGTAATCATAAGTCCTAGGTTCGAGTCCCAGTAGGGGTAAAAAATGATTCATGTTTTCACATATGTAATGTGCTTATTTGGATATTGTAATGCCCGAATGAGATTGGGAATTGAATTAAATGCGAAAATGAATCCACGAGTGAGGTTGGGGAATCTGTAATATGAACATAGTGGCATTCAGATAGAATGCGTTCATTCCTAAGTATAGCAGATATAAGCTATAAGGTTGGATTCCTTTTAACCTTCTGTGGTGCATTGGTAGCGCCTTGACTTAGTAATCATAAGTCCTAGGTTCGAGTCCCACTTGGGTTAAAAAAAAAAAAGATTCATGTTTTCACATATGTAATGTGCTTATTTGGTTTATATATATATATATATATATATATATATATATATATATATATATATATATATATATATATATATATATATATACAAGCACTGTTTTAAGTGCTACAATTAGTCCCAATTCGAATGGGGATGGGCACAGAAAAGTTGGAGCTGGGAAATTAAGGCTGGGTGCCCTTCCTAATGTCCCGTGGTGGATTCGAACCCACCATCGTTAGTCGCCTTCGGACTCGCGCACTCTATTGCTGAGCGCGCTCTCTCTCTCTCTCTCTCTCTCTCTCTCTCTCTCTCTCTCTCTCTCTCTCTCTCTATCTATATATATATATATATATATATATATATATATATATATATATATATACATATATATATATATATATATATATATATATATATATATATATATATGTGTGTGTGTGTGTGTGTGTGTGTGTGTGTGTGTGTGTGTGTATGTTTATACATACAGCTCATTCTCTAGCTTACCAGCTATACCACCTGTGGTGGTATAGCTGGTAGCGCCTTGGCACACTGATGAGGTGTTCTAGGTTCGAATCCCTGCAGGGGTAAATAATATTTCTTATATATGTATGAAACATATATACCAAAGAAACAAGTTTAATGTGATGGAGATGAGGTGTTTGAAGAGTATGATTGGTGTATTTAGAATAGATAGAGTAAGAAATGAGGATGTCAGGCAGATTGAAAGGAAGCTGTCAGATAGGTTAGATCAGACTGGACTGAGTTAGTTGGGACACATGTAAAGGATAAGTGATGACCGACTAGCAAATAGAGTGTGGAGTGCTTAAGTGATTGGAATTAGGCCAAGAGGAATATATAAATGAGATGGATGGAAGTCGTGAAAAGGGCCATGGAATGTCAGTGGAACAGGGACGAGAGTGTGCAAAAGATAGGAATAAGTGGAGAAAGACTGTGTATAGGTTACACGGGCCAAAGGCATTTTTCGCACCTCCTAGCTCAGTGATCTGTGATGGACAGGTGTGAGGAGAGCTGCCATGTGATGAAGCGGTGGGGGCAAACCAGCTACAGCTGTTGGGTCTCATTGTAGAATAGCCTTGTCTGCTTACCTTGTGGGTAATCCAAGCAGTGTGGTAGGGGGGATGTTTCTTGACTCGGTCACTCCCCTTACAAGGGTGGAATGAAGCCATATATATATATATATATATATATATATATATATATATATATATATATATATAGTGAGAGAGAGAGAGAGAGAGAGAGAGAGAGAGAGAGAGAGAGAGAGAGAGAGAGAGAGAGAGAGAGAGAGAGAGAGAGAGAGAGAGAGAGAGAGAGAGACTTTGCAATCACGATATTATCAACATTAACGAAGGTTGAGGTCGTGAGATTCTGTTCCACTTCAGGTTCCATTTATCATGACACTCAATGACATACTCAGTTGACATTGGCTACCACACGAGAGGCACTATTCCCCTTCTCTATGTCAAGGTGGACTTGGCAGAGATCCACTTATGATGTCAAACTAAAGACTTCCTCTGTGGGAATAGTCCCTGAACCGTTTTATGTATCACAAGTAGTCTATTTGAATGGGCGTTGGACACTGACATGTTAGAGGTGGGGGACTAAGGCTGGATGAGTTGATGCCATAAAATGTCAAGATATAATAATAATAATAATAATAATAATAATAATAATAATAATAATAACAATAATAATAATAATCTATGAATTAATATGAGAGAATTTCGTGTCACTTCCTGGATGCAGGATGCGAAGTTCATCTGTACAGATTAAAATTATTATACAGACAATATAAGAGAAACAGCATAACCCCAAAAGCTGTTCATATCTTAAAATTTCCCACAAATATCATGGGTTAATGCATAAAAGAATAAGTATAACTGCAATATTACAATTATTTAACTTAAGCGCAATATTCTTTAGGAATTAGCAAAATCATCAACACCTAATTAATTATAGCCAAATGTGACCTATGCGATATACAACAATAATGACAAGTACTTATAGAAATACATAATCAAATAATTATGAAAATATGTTGCAAAAATAGATTACACTGTTTAGCTATCAAACACTTTTAGATTTCTTTTGCGACGAAATATCTACCAGTGCTTGGTAATTGAAGGCAATGACCTAAGTTTAAAAACTATATCTAAAATGCTTCTTTTCCCCTCCTCAAAATTAACACCCAGGCGACATTCGGCATCAACTTCGGGCTGGCACCCCACCCCAAAATAGTGGCACCGGTGCCGTGTTTCGAAGGATGCACGTGGCTTGGGAATCGTGCTATAAAATACGAAATATTCAAAGATAATGGCTAATTTAATGAGCCATTTCAACGAAGCACATATGTCTACCATAATTTTCATTAATAAAAATCTAATCATAATATATACAAATAAATGCTAAATAAATTAATATAAATAACGAAAAAATCACGTTAGCAATACGAATGGGCTTTCTTTCAGCCCTATAACCTGGTAGTCCTATCCTTAAGAGTGAAAAACTATTGACTGAACATGGATACTTATAATAGCCTGCTACAAATGCACATTTACAGTAGCTTTAAGGATAGTATGAGACTAATTGGAATTTATTATTAATTTTCATCATAATTATAATTTCTAAAGATACTTGTAGAAGCCGAATTGATTTTTATTTTCCTAAAATTATTTATTCTTATTTATCATCAAATAACATTGCAAAGGGTTATCTATTCTGTTTATATATCAATTCTATTCACAAATAAAGGTAGCTTTTCATAAAATTGTATGATAGGCTCTGCTAAAGTTGACAAATTCGTATGCCATGAGGTACATAAATTTAACGAAAATATCTTGGTTAATGAAAGCTTTTCAATATAACCTTGCCCCCATTCCGAGTTTAAAAAAATATATCCAATGCAACTTCCCTTTGTATTTAACAGTTAGTAATATGCTTCCGTAATCTATATCAACAAGATTAATAAGAAAATGAGGATTTATCCAAAAATGTACCCACCTTTGCAGATAACCAACGCTGTCAAGACAATCTCTGAGCTTCCAAAAGGGGAAATTTTCTGAAATACCTGTTCCTTTTACTTCGATGGGAAAGCTAGAGATGACGCTGCTACTTCTATTCAAGGTTAAGAAGCCTGGTTAAAGTTTCCTGTATGGTCACTGTCGAGGGTAAGAGGAACACACAACTGGGAACGGTGCCCACGTAGTCGCCGCTACTGTATAACTTTGGCTCCGATTCCCAATGCCTTCTAACCAGCCTCAAGAGCCTTCTAGAGCGAGGGAGAAGGAGCTTGAAGGTTTATAAATACACTCTCACCAGATACGACGAGAGGGACACCACCACAGGGTTTAAGACACTTAGAGGAAAAACACACTCGTGAACAGGTGGGCGCAGTAAGAGGCAAGAAGAACACATAAAACGACTCTCTTTTCAGAGGAACGAGAGGAAGAGGTGGGGAACACGTTGACACAATTTTTTTTTCTTTTATTTTTTTTTCCTATTTGGATTTTAATATGATTATGGGCGATAATTATATTAGTGGTTTCCAAACGACTGATCGAAATTGATAGCCAGGCGGGATTAAAAGCAACCTATGATCGGAGGGTAAATAAGGAGCGGAGATATGTAGGCGCTGAAGGTGTTGACGGTGACGGAGGAAGGGAGGAAGAGTGCAGTGGGCTCGATGAGGAGGAAGACTCTATCGACCTCCCCGTCTGCTGCCACGAGGAACACTAAACTTGTTTTTCTCTTGAACTCTGCGTGCGGTGCTGCTCAGTCACTGCTGCTCGTCTGCTGCTCAGTTCCCCATTCGGTCCAAGTAGTTACTACTGGGTTGCGAGGGGATGGATGGGGCAACACTCGTATGCTACCCGCCCATCCACCCACAAATAACGTCCAACCCACCCACCTACCAATAGACACACCCACTATCCTGATTCAATATCCTTGTCAACAGCTGACACACCCACCTTATAGACACACCCATTTTTCACCTAGGCATTATAATACACGTACATGTGCAAAGTGAAGCAATTATTTGAACTAATTAGTCTTCTCAAGCTATATATGTCTTACGATCAAAGTTCTGCAGAAATTTCAGTCTATACTCGTAATATTTTATTTGATGAAAGTCAGTAGTTTCTTTCATACCGTCTGATGTTTTTTATCCTTACACTCATTTTTTTTAATTCATGCAGATAACTGTACATGGGGACATGTGCACATGGACACTCCCAGTGATATTGCAGTTGATAAACATTACAATCTATTTGGTTATGTATAAATAAAATATTAATAGAATTTGCAATTAATTTGAAATATCATAGCAAGTAATTAATAATAAAATATAATGTAATAATTGATTGATGGCAGAAGAGTACTGTGCGATTATTAATTAAGGGTAATATTATCATGGTTTACATGTATTAATAGCAGATGAGCACTCTGCGATTATTAATTTCCTTATACTCAGTTGCCTTAAGATAACTACGAGCCTTGAAGTCATGCACTGTACTCTCATAAATACGGTAATCACACACACACACACACACACACACACACATATATATATATATATATATATATATATATATATATATATATATATATATATATATATATATATATATAGTCATAACTTTGGAAAACATCCATGAAAATGTGCACAGATGTAAGATTATGTTATTGTACAAAATCAGCTAATTTCATAGAGAACTTTCCTTTGCTTATAACCTGCCTTCTCGTTTCCCTTTTTTGCCATCCACCTGCCAGCCCATACCTAGCTCCTGCCACGCCCATGGAACCCACACTTCCTAAAAAAAAAAAAAAATAGACTGCTGCAATGACCATAGGGCTTCCGCACACCATTCGAAAGGTTTAGCGCACGATTTTAGAATGCTCCAAATCTTTTCCAGACGGAAATTACACCAAGCGTTGCACACCGAAATCGTGAACCTTTTCCCATTTCTGCTGACATTTATTTAAAGGATGTTGAGCACAATTTTAAGTCTTCTGTCTTTGATAGAAATATAGTAGTGGTCGCTTTTAATGAAATATCTTTGGTATACTTCAAGTATTACAGTAACATCTTATTCAGTGCATCAAATTAAGACTCAAAAAAGAAATTAATAATAAATAGATATAAATTTTATTCCTAGTAAATACCTTTAAATTTTACGCTACTGCAGAAATATAATTCACATGTTTATGAATCTTAAAAGTTTTATTCTTTTTTGTAGTACTGTGGTGGAGAAATAGAGATATGGGTATTTTCTAAAATTAATATTTATATGTTGAAATTTTTTACTCATTATCAGAGTATAATATCTGACATACAACTAATAACAATTAAGCATTTTGAGGCATAACTCACGCCCATGAATATTCTTGCTTTCTCCATTACTCACAATTTGGAGCAAATTATCAAACATCCTACTCGTGTTCCTGACTGTCACGAACATGCAGCAAACACTTTTGACCTATTTCTTACTTCTGACCCTTCAAACTACTCTTATTCTGTGCTTTCCCCTCTTGGTCTCTGATCACAATCTCTTCCATTTTCGCCCCCCCTTCAACCAGTCCCTCTTACTCAGCACCGTCTTTGGCACTTTGAGCGTACCCAACATGAAAATTTGCATTACTTCCTCTTTGATTTCCCATGGGATGACTACTGCTTTCGGTCCCGCAACCCTGATCAGGTAGCTCTAGAAGTTGCCGAGATCATGACCGCGGGAATGGAGGCATACATCCCCTCTTCTACAAAAACTTTCTCTCCCCCTAAACCTTGGCTTGACCGTGTCTACTCCATGGCTATCCAGGCCAGGAATCGAACACACCGAGCTTACCAAGCCTCTCCTTCCGACTTAACTCGCTCTGCTTTTATTGTAGCTAGGAATCGCTGTACTGCTCAGATTCAAAGGTCTAAGGCTTCCTTTAAGAAGGAAAGTTGATGACATTAACTCCTCTCCCACTGACAATTGCTACTGGTCTTTAGCCAAAAATTCTCCAAAAACTTCTGTAACTCAAGCTTACCTCCTCTCATTCATTCTGATGGTTCTATAGCTTGCTCTTTCACTGACAGAGCCACTTTCTTTGGCTCTCATTTATCTGCAAGCTCTTCTATGAACGATTCCAGTGCACTTGTTCATCAATCTTTACCCCTCTCTAGCCCTATGCCCTCCCTTATCCTTTCTTCACGCAAAGTGAAAACGAACAAGGCATCTGGTCCCGATGGTATCCCTGCAAGGTTCCTTAAGGAGTTTGCATATGAAAAAGGCTCCAGTGCTTTGCCGTCTTTTTCGCCTCATTCTGTCAACCAGTATCTATCCTTCACCTTGGAAGCATGCTCTATTTCAACCCGTTCCTAAGAAGGGTGACCGCTCTATTCCTTCAAACTACCGACCTATTGTCCTAACCTCCACTATTGCTAAAGTTTTTGAAACTTTGCTCACTGCTCACTTCCTGAAACGCCTTGAATCTAACTCACTTATCTCCGATCACCAGTACGGCTTCCACAAGGCAAGATCCACTGGTGACCTCCTGTTCTATTTTACTCATGTATGGTCATCTTCACTGACGAACTATGGGGAATCCTTTGTCGTTGCCTTTAATATCTCTAAGGCTTTTGACAGAGTCTAGCACAATGCTCTGTTGGCAAAACTCCCTGCCTATAGCTTTACCCCTTCTTTCTGTTCTCTAATTTCCAGTTTTCTTACTGACCGTTTTATATCTGTAGTTGTTAATGGTGCGACATCTAGCCCTTTCTCTGTTACCAGTGGTGTTCCACATGGCTCTGTTCTTTCACCTACTCTCTTCCTTCTCTTCATCAATGATCTTTTACAATTCCCATCTTCCTCTCTTCTTCATGCCTTGGCTGATGATTCTACCCTTCACTTTTCCTCTGTCTTTTCTTCACAACCTTCATCTGTTACTCGTAATCAGTCTCGTATCACTCTTTCTTCTACTCTCAACTCCGATTTGCAGAGGGGTATCTGAGTGGGGCACTCAAAATTTAGTTAAATTCAATGCCTCCAAGACACAGTTTCTGGCTATCTCTTTATCTTCTTCTCCTCCTGATAACACTATTGTCTTCGAAACTAACGAAATTTACCCTCTTAATTCTATCAACATATTAGGAATCCATATAACCTCTAACTTGTCTTGGAGGAATCACATAATGCAAATATCTAAATCTTCATCCTAAAAATTGGGGGTTTTGTTTCGTTTCCGTCATCACTTTTCCTCTTTACAGCTACTTAAAATTTATAAAGGTCTTATCCGTCCCTGCTTAGAATACTGCTCACACATTTGGGGTGCTTTCTCTTATACTTATCTCCTTGCTAGGGTTGAATCTAAGGCAGGCAGACTCATTAATGATCCCTCTCTTACTTCTAATCTGGATTTTCTCTTTCTTTGCCGTAAGGTATCTTCCCTCTCTCTTTTCTATCACTACTACTTTCATCGCTGCTCTGATGATTTGGCGAGTTGCATCCCTCCCCCACTGCCGAGGCCACGTAACACTCGCCAAGCGGCCTCATCTCACAGGTATTGTGTGGAGATTTGTAGCTCGCTGATTTTTTGGTGAAGTGACTGCTTCTTCCCATATACCTCCAGACTCAGGAACTCTCTTCCTCCTTTTGTCTTTCTAATAATTATGACCTATCATCCTTCAAAAAGCGATTCTATCGTCATCTCAGGGCCTAGTCCTCCATATCGCTGGGTCCTCCGTACTTTGACTGTTTTTTGTGTCTGTCGTTTTCCTTTGTGTGATATTACCTCATCTCTGCCATTTGATTAACCTTTTTCTATTCCTTCATCTTGGTGTTTTCTTGTGCCCGGGCCTTTATTGATTAGGACAGGTTTTGCCTGTCCCGGTGTTACACTCATATAAAAAGAAAAAATGTGCAGGCTAGAAGTCTCACATGGCTTTCTCTTATAAAAGCCAAGCTCAAAAACTGGCGGGGAAACTGGCATTGCTTAGGTGCCCCCACACCTTAGGTTATGGGGTGTTCCCCCTTCTCCGAAAGCCTATTGGTGGAGGCATGACCAAGTGCCTGATCCGAGGTATTAAAAAGGGCCAAACAGTTAGCGAGAGAAGTAGGGTATTGTAGGCGCCCATACAGATAACATTACGCTAAGGGGACGGGGGCATTGAGGCCTAGAGGAACTATGTAGCTTCTAAATAAATTAAGTGTTAAGTATCATCGCATATCTATCACCTTGCACGATCGAGACCTGGCCTGGAGTGTAGAAGAATATAATAATATCTACACGACAGTTGTGGCAGCGAAAGTACAACTAAATACACGAAAGTGGAGTACGACTACAAAATACGACAGTGGTATACCGCAGGCACGAATACTAAATACCACAATTTTTCGTTTGAAAATTTGTGCACTGGAAGTATTTTAAGCAAATTGGCGTGTATCAATATCTAAGAATATGTAGAATTCATAGCTCAAACTTGATAAGGAACCATTTTCCATGGAGTATTCTTTACCTTACCCTAACCCTAACCTAACCTAGGTTGCCTTACCTAATAAAATCCCTAGTTTGATTAGTAGTTGGAATAATTTGCTGATTGTTAAACTACGGAACTTAGCCAAATTTAGCCGTGGACTGTCAGAGTCAACAGTTCTTTCTAAATTAATGTCTCAGTAACGAATTTAAATAGGTGCGGAATACGGTAACCAAGTGATTAGAGTCCTCTACTCCTGATTTGACAGTCCCAAGATCGAGACCAACGTGGGAATCTAGGAGGGGCATCCAGCCTTAATTACCGAACCATACTTTGTGCCCACCCCTATGATGGGGAGTAACAGGGATTCACCATAGTGAAACCGGTAAAGTGCTCGTCTCGGGAGGTGATGGACTTGCGTTCAAGCCCACGGCGGGGCGATAGGAAGGGCAACCAGCCCTTATTCCCTAGCTTCAATCTACTAGTGTCCACCCACAAATGAAGAAAATGATAGTAACACATAAAATGCAATAACAACTGTAAATTATATATGTGCAGTTGCATATCACAGATTCTGTCCATAACAGATAATATTGTAGATTCATATAAATTTTTTTATTGATAAGTACATTCTTTAAAAGATTTAATATGTGAAGAAAGACTAAGAAAACTAACCCTACCCACAATAGAAAATATAAGATGTAAGGGGAGACTTACCAGGCACTTAAAAATTAGCATGTCAGGAAATTGGCGAGGAAATGTTTAAATATATCTTTGAGACGAGAGAGGAAAGTTTGACATAGGGACATCATAAAGTGATATATATATATATATATATATATATATATATATATATATATATATATATATATATATATATATATATATATATATATATATATATATATTCTTTTTTTTTTAATATGGATTGTTTTAATTATAGGATTGCAGACATTTGGAATTGGTTATCCAGTGCAGCGGTTTAGTAAGAATTTGTAAATAAGCACCACTTCAGATTCTTAGCTAAAGCTGAGCGAGAAAGCCGAGCTATTGTCACATGCTTAAGCTTCTTCCCAAAGGCCTGATATGAGTCTATGTGTGTTATCAGAGGCATTGTTAATTCGGTACGCTTTGTGAACATACCAGAAGGTATGTGAGGTTAGAATATATATATATATATATATATATATATATATATATATATATATATATATATATATATATATATATATATATATATATATCATACATGCATATATATATATATATATATATATATATATATATATATATATATATATATATATATATATATATATATATATATATATATATATATATATATATATATATATAAATATATATATATATATATATACATACATACATAAACACAAATACTTTTATTATATAAAATTATTTTGTTTACATGAGCATATTAAATGAAAATATTGCCCTGAGAAGTAAACTTCTTGACAGTGTGCATAGTAGTAGTGGTAGTAGTAGTAGTCAAGTCAAAGTCAAAGTCAAAAAACTTTATTCCATCAAAAATGGCTATTACATGATAATTAATCTAATTACAAATTACAATGTAAAATGTCAAAATAAAACAAATGAAATTTGCAAAGCACAAAATCAAAATATTTACACATTAAAATAAGCATACCTACACTTCGTCTGCCCAATGGGAGGATAATAATGAGACTAAAATCACTTATTAAGTAGGTGATTTAAAAGATGAGATTTAAATGAGGGTAATGTTTGGCAGCTTCTTAAGTTTGCGGGTAAAGAGTTCCAAAGTCTCGGGCCCATTACATTTAAGGCTCTTGCCCCAATATCAGTGGAAGTTCTGGGCACGTAAAAAGAATTCTGATATCTGGTGTTGACGTTATTGATACGCACTTGATTAACTGTTGGCAATGAGAAGAGCCATTCCGGTAATATTCCATGATTTATTTTAAAAACTAAAAGACAGATATTATATATGAACTTCATGTCCATCCTTAGCCAACCCAATCTCTCAAAGAGGGAAGTCACGTGATCATATTTATGCACCCCCCCCTATGGCAACTCTTGCAGCAAAATTCTGGAACCTTTTCACTCGTAACATCTGGGTCTTAGTCGTGGAACCCCAAACACTCAGACAGTAGTTGAGAATACTTAAAATCAATGTTTGTACTACAATTACCCTACAATCAGGCTCGAATCTTTCATAGACCCTGTTCAAGTAAATAAGGGTCCCGTTCACTTTTTTATGTAGTTCATCGATATGAAAATTAAATGTCATGGTACTGTCCATAATAACTCCTAGATTTTTAACCTTATTAGATGGGAAGAGTGAAACATTGTTGAAATTTATACTGATGTTCTCAGGAATGCGGGACAGGTATTGATTTGATCCAAAAATAACGAATTTAGTTTTATTTTCGTTCAGTAAAAGACCATTACTGTTAAAGTAACTTTTGGCACAGTTTAATATATCTTCAGCCCTTTTTAAGATTTCAGGAATTCTATCAATGTCACCAGTAGTATGAGCAGTAGCAGCCCGACGATCAATGAGTTAGCATTTGCATATTTGCTACTGCTCTTACAGCAAAGCTTAGTGTATTACTGCCATATTGATTTGTATTGATTATTAGTTACTTGTTTATGTCCCATTAAATGATTAAACTAACTGGTATGTGTTTGAAAACTCTACGGATATAGCACTAAATTTTCGGTTGTGCCATCGTGAGTATCATATATAATTTCCTCGTGAGATTTAAAATGATAATTAGAGCACTTATATAAA
>JAXCGZ010013551.1:65000-75000 GCA_037179515.1 Halocaridina rubra
ACACGCATATAAGAATCTTCCGCTTACCCATTTAAGAATCGTCTGTTTACCAAGTTAATATTCTTCACTCTAACTATGGTGACCTGGCTCCAGCCATTCTCCACAAGGACATCAGTTTAAGATTGAGCGAGGTATGTTTATGCATCTGTTTTCTGCTTTGTAAACAAATAGACGTTGTTAATTTTACTATGGCAAGAAAATCAGAATCATCACCAGAGAAGTCAAAATTTCAGTAGTGTTGTAAAATGTCATTTGAAGCAGAATAAATATGAAACAATTCTGTGCACACCTGACTCTTCTGTTAAAGAGAAGATGGTAAATTCAACATAGATATGAAGCCAAGTCAGTGACTTAATCATGGATCATATATCTCTGGGTGGATGGGGTAGGGATTATGAGAGTAACAAAATTAAGGTATTGAGTTGTTTTACTCTAACATTGCATTTTCAAAGGGATACTCTGTTAGTTTTATAGATTTTCTATTGAAACGTCTGCAATATTATTTATTTGTTTAATCATATGTGTTTTAGGGCTTTCATCTGATAACTACTATTAAAAAAATATAATCTCATTTTCCCTTTATATATATATATATATATATATATATATATATATATATATATATATATATATATATATATATATATATATATATATATATATATATATATATATATATATATATCTGTATGTATGTATGGAGCAGAGGCATGCGCAATAACGAAGACACAAGAGCAAAAACTGGTTGTGGCAGAGATGAGGATGTTGAGATGGATGTGTGTGGTGACAAGAAGCGATAAGATCAGAAACAAGGTAATTAGAGGTACCTCAAAAATTAGAAAAATATCAGATAAGATACAAGAAAGCAGATGAAAGTGGTATGGTCATGTCGTTAGGAGGGATGAACAGTATGTTGGGAGGAGGGTGATGGAAATGGATATACAGGGTAAGAGAGGGAGGGGGAGACCAAAACGTAGGTGGATTGATTGCATCAGTGACGACCTGAGATCTAAAGGTTTTTTGGGTGATGAGATATGGGATAGAAACATATGGAGAACACTGGCCAGAAACATCGACCCCACATAAAAGTGGGAAAAAACGTAGACGAAGAAGAAGTAGAAGAATATATATATATATATATATATATATATATATATATATATATATATATATATATATATATATATATATATATATATATATATATATATATATATATATATATATATATATATATATATATATATATATATATATATATATATTATTTTTCAGGAGAAGTGCATATGCCACTTTTAAGAATCATGTATTCGCAAGTTAAATGTCAAGAGTCTAACCTATTTTGACCTGGTTCCAGATAGTTTATGTAATGTTGTAATGGCATCACCAAATTATGATGGAGTGAAGGTATGTTTCATAATTTTTTTTTCTGACTTTCTAGCAAATAAACTGCTAATAGTACTGTCGCATGAGGACTATCTCAGTGGTGATTTAAAATTCTCTTTTGAGGCAGAACAAATATAAGACATGCTCAAAGGAGAGTACCCTCTTTCGTTCTCTGTTAGAGAAAGTTTTTTTTTTATTTCTTCTATGTACACAACCTCTCTCTTGCTTTTGATATTTCCTTGATAAATGCAATAATCATGGACTGACTTCAAGATGTATTTGAATATGGTTTATTGGCATCCTTAAGAATATTTTTGAAATCACTCTGCCATTGCACAAGTGATAAGTTGATGCACTCAAAACCCATTGCGTGATGTGAGAGAAAGTTCCTGTTTCTTTTAAATGAAGTCATGACATCACGTTTTTAAGTACCTAAGCAAGTTCATATTACATCTAATTTTTTGCTGTTTTTGTACCTCCATCATTACTTTTTATCTGCATTATCAATACAACTGGTACGAGATATTACTTGATGCATCACTTAGATAACAGCAAATGAAATTATACATGGCTGTATTGAATGGCAATCCAAACGTAGAATATTCAAAGTTAAGTGGGCAGTTTGTACGCGGTCTTTGAAATATCGAAGTTAGGTATAAAATTCGTTTTCTTTGATCCAGTTGTCTCTTAAGAAAACGGTGAAATACAAATCATTAACTTGGTAGATGGATACCGACCAGAGTCGCATTTCTTACTCATGTAAAAGGGAATATTTGAATAGATGAATCGATCGTCCGATAGAAAGGAGATTGGTAGATCTTCGTATGTGGGCTTAGTATTCACATTTAAAGAAAATTTTATTGGGTTAGTTTAGAATGTAGAGGTTATCAATATAAAAAAAATGGGTATTTAATACCTGGTTTAATGCGCCATTGGGTCAGTATAAATTGTAAATGGACGCTGATGATTCTCTATCGCTATTGGCAGTTCGTTTTTATTCTTATTTCACCATCACCATTTGACACTCAAATATTCTGAAGCTGGATAAGATCGCATTGTGCATAGGAAAAAACTCACTTTCGTATTATAAATAAACAGAAAATACTAATATCTTGCTAAAATGTATTAATATTACGCCGTATATATTTCCGCTGCTTGAATCCTCTCTCACATTGTGTCGCAACGTCTGGGGCTGTTAATATGCTGGCAGCAGGTTCGATCCTGTGCCGGAGTTGAATTTGTTTTCATTGTCTCTTGTCATTACCGATTCTAATAGACAATTAATTGAGTGTGTCGGTGATTCCTATAGGCCTACCTGATTAAGCGATATTTGCCTAGAGATCACTGGGTCCACGTGATTGAGGAGGGGGCTTGGGGGCCTTGCTTTATGGTAGGTCTATAGACGGGCTCTAGTGAATCAGTGCCCCTTGATTCTGCCTTTCAATAGAGACCTGTAACCTCTACTCTGTTTTTCCTTCTTTCATTTTCCGGAGTTGGTGGACAAAACTGCAGCACACGTGTTCCCCTGCGTATTGTAAAAAACCATTAAGTGGAGTAGGGCACTAGGAATGGGAATCTATCTTCTCTTTATATTCCTGCCTTAAAGAGAAGGTTTTGCTTTGACTCCTACAACCCCCCCCCCCCTCTTATATTGTGGATTATGGGTCTTGTATATAGATAGATAAGAACAACTAACCTGAAACCACTTCGCATGTATTATCTCCATTAACTAACACGAAACCCGGAAAGATAATAATGGTGTCGAAGTCAGTTTGTTTCGGTTTTACGTCACGAACTCCCTTTTCTACTAAGGGCTAAGACTGTTGCCTTCTTGCGAAGGACTTGTTTTGGCAGATGTAATCGTTACCCTGAGTGTATGCCCTTACTAACCTCAGTCCGTGACGGGGCTCGAATCCTCGTCGAAGTCAATGGGTTGAAATTAAATGCAATCGCAGTAGCTTGAATACACAAATAATTTTTAGTCATATACAAGAAACCAGAAGTATTATGACATATTTACAGACAAGGTAGAGCATACAGTGTGAATGAATGTAGTAAATGTAATAATCACTTAGTTTCATGCTGTCATGATGGGTCATATGTGATCTCTCTAAAAGTAATAAATATCCTCTGACTTTGTCCTCTGTCGGTGTAGATTGCAAACTTAGATCTACTCTTTGAGATGCCTAATTAAAGTTTGTTTCTTATATTTTTTTTTTATTATCTCATATGGTGTTTTCTTATCTTGCGCACACACACACACACATACATGCACACACATACACACACGCACACACAAACACACTACACACAAACACACGTACACACATGCAAGCACGCATGCACACATACAAACACACACGCACACATACAAACACACCAGCATGTATACACACATACAAACTCAAACACAAAATTGCATTTTTGGTCATTCCTTACCCTTAATTTTTTTTTCATTGTAGCAATGATCTTTTTCCTCCATCGATATCGTCACTCCTAAAGTTCATTACTGGTTAACTTTTAATAATAAATCGATATTTCTAATCAATAAATTTCTCACCCTGTGATGCTATTTTAGCGTTTATCTTGAGGGCTCAAGTAAAGATAACGACTCTCATTACATTAAATATCCCCCTAAGGAGGGGGGAATCCTCCCATTGTATATGTGCGTATATGTAGTGTATGTAAAGATAAGACCTCTTAGACGCCACTAGTAAAGGTAATCGCTCCCTCACTAGTATATATAATACCTCTTTCACAGTTAAATGTTTGTTTATTTCTTAGTATACTTTGATACTGATATTACGGTAACTTAGCCCAATATAAAATGCCCAGGTAAAGATAGTGCATTCTTTAATCTTTTGACATGGGTTAGGTTTACTTGATACAATAATATATCATATAAGTTTAAATAACCTTTAGGATAAACGATCTGATTTGCCGGAATCTTACTCTCTCTTTAATGTACTTTATTTTCAAACTGAGAGGAATTTAATCTTCCTTTAAGTTATAAAGTCCACCTTTTCATTCGATAAGTCATTATAGATGACGATTTACTTATGAGTATCGTAATGTATTTATAATTATTTATTGATATATTAATATTTGTTTATTTATAGTTAGGTGTCTATGCAGAATATGCATATAATTCTCAATTATAACTGCTGAGCTCATTATGCAATTACTTCCACCCATGCTTCACTCTTATGGTGTACTCATCATGACTGCTTGATTGGTAGAGAGACTTATAGACGCGAGAGACACCATCACTGCGTCTTCCACGACCTTGCCATGACTAAAGTAAGGATCTCTGTTTTATATATGGTCACTTTCCTTCTCGCATGATATGCCTCTTTAATATAAATGATCTGGCACTGAACCAAAGACTTTGAACCATGAAGGGCCATTTCCCTTCACTCTACCCTTACCAAGAAGAAGAGGATGAAAGGAGGGGTCTTGGAATGGGGTGGGAGAACTGGACGAATGCTGCAGTATTAGTCACAGAGTTAAATCTTGGCACGGATATGCCAAAGATCCTTTGCTTTCTCTGGCACCCTCCTCCGTCCCCTACTCCATGTATTCCTGTTTGTCTTACGCTTCCTTACTCTTTTCATTCATTTCATTTTTATAGTCAAGTTCATATTAAACTCTTATCTTTTTCCGTTTCTTACAACATTATTCCCCTCTTTCTTGTTTTATTTTCTCTTTTATGCACTTTTTTGCAAACTGTCTTAATCACATTTTTATCATCTATCATTTTTTTCTCTTTAATCCAACTATTGCTTATTTCTTAACTTCAAAAATTCCTCTTCTTTTCTTATTCCCCTATCTCACTGACTTCTCTATTTTATCTTTTTATACCCCCCCCCCACTGTTCCCATTCTCATGGTGGCCGTTTCCACGTCTCTTCTGCCAAATTTGTTACTTTAAATGTACCACGTCCCAAACACTGTGTATGGGTATTATTTTTCTCTCCCTCTGACCATGAACTGTCTAGAATGCCAAGAAATATACAAAGAGACAAATGTAAAGACACAGACAAATATTACAATTCTTTGCACTGCATCGTGTATTAATATTATTGATGTTATTTATATGGGCTAAGTTTAGTAATTTTTTCTCTGTTCTCTTCGGAAATGATCTATATTCTATATATATGCAAAATTTATCGCTTATAAAGGGGTTCTTTTCCCACTAGGATACGTTTATCATATGGTATTCTGACTTTAGTGTTTTTATACTGCATATGCGCAGCAAAAGTTTGTATAACTTGGAAGAATGCCATACACAACTCGCCCCTCTCTCTCTATATATATTTTTTTTATATACTTTTATCCTCTTTCGCTTCATTGCATTTCATTTAGTCCACGTGTATACTTTTTTTTATCTTTGCCCCCCCCCCCCCGCCACGCCATCATTTTGTCTTCTCTCCGTTACACTCATCGTCAGTCTGTGTTCCTTTTTTTGATACTATGATCATCTTTATTGTACTTTTTTTTTTACTTCTCCACTGTCTTTTTCTTTCTTCCCAAGCTATGCAACATCTCACAAATATGACTTATGTTACGGTAAGTCTTTTGTTCTTAGGATTATAGGTTTATTAATTAAGTCTCACTTGATATGAATAAATACTTTTCCCATTTTAGAGATAGAGTCCTGAGTGTTATCCCGGATTTCGATTTTTTTTTTTTTGCCTGATTAATATTTGAGGGTTTTGTCATCTCTTTCTCTCTTTACAGTAATTTAAGATCTATGAAAGTTTTATCCGTCCCTACTTAGAATACTGCTGTCACATCTGGGGTCCTTCTTATACTCTTTGATAAGGTTGAATTTTAGCAATCAAACTCATTAATGACCCTTCTCTTACTTCTAATCTGGATTATCTTTCTCTTCGCCGTAAGGTATCCATTTCTCTTTTCAGTCGTTACTACTTCTATCGCTGCTCCCTTGAGTTGGCGATTGTATCCCTCCGCTGCTGAGGCCACATAACACTCGCCAAGCGGCCTCGTCTCACAGGTAATGTGTGGAGATCTGTAGCTCGCGGATTGGTCGGTGCAGCGACTGCTTCTTCCCATTCACTTCCAGACTCTGGAACTCTCTTCCTTCTGTCTTTCCTAATTCATATAACCCATCTTCCTTTTAAGAGTGGATCTATCGTCATCTCATGGCTTAAATCCTGCCATATCTCTAGGTCCTCAATACTGCGACTGTTCTTTCAGCCTATCCTTTTCCTATTACGTATCATTCCCTTAGTTATGCCTTGTCCTTAAGCTTCTACTTTTTCTTCTTAATATTTTCTTGGTGCCCTGGCCTGATAAGAGCAATGTTCTTGTCTGTCCCGGTGTGACACATATAAAGTAAGCAGTATTCTTTTGTCGTGTAAATATTGAATATTTGCTCTATGTTCCCTTTTCCCATATAGAATCAACCTCTTACTCCATTTTATTAACGGTATGGATAAACTGAAAGACCCTTCACTAATTTATTTCTACTTATATATTTCTACTCGTTAACACTAGGTAAATGATTCTAGTTCAGTAGTTTATCATCAACCCTATGAAGAGTGGTTGTCTCTAGTCGGGTATATGATTGAACATTACTGTGCAGGATAAGTAAATAACTCATACGTACCCCTCCCCCCAAAAAAAAAAACAAATGCTGCTAAACATTTTGTTAACGTTTCATTTCATTTTAGCGAGATGTTTTTACTCTTTGCATTCCATGATCATGCTGTGAGCTTTTGCAGTGCTTGTTCTAAAGAAAGCTGTAATAATATGCAAAACCATATTGCACATAATTGTTTTACATAATTATCTCAGAAAAGTCTCTGGGCAGTTTTGTCATGGATAATGGAGAGGCTGAATAATAATCTCTAAAAGTTTCTCATTTGCTCTTTCCGGAAAATGTACTCCTTCATTTTGCCTTATTGGAAGGCCTCTCAGTTTTATTCTGTACCATTAGCCATTGTTATCAGTCACTACGACAGGTTCGTTAAATCCTCACTGATGTCCTTCCTTACCACAAAAAAAAAATAATAAATAAAAAAGGCATTTCTCCAGAGTACCCACAAAAATTAGCATTACCAATCTACATCATGGCGTCTCCGTGGTGTCTTAGCTGAAGCTTAGTTACTTATGAGCTTATGATTGTATGAGTTATGTGCTTTATCAGTACTCATGCTCAAGTGGTCAGGCCAAGAGTATATTCACGTTCGCTTCATTGAAATACATGCTGACAACAGAAGCCCCTATCTATGTTTTCTTCACCATTTATGAAGGCTGCAGCAGAGGCCGATAACACCTGGCTGTGAGGTAGCTTTTGTGCCTCTAATGTCATAGATGAGGGCAATTTTCTTTGCCTGTCCCAGTGCCAAACTCATAAAAATGATACCTGGATCCAAATATTTTCCTTCCGAGTGAGGCCATAATGAATTATGAGAAGTCATGTGTAAGATAGATTACAAGGTTCTATTGGTTACTTTGTGGTGTATTTCAAGTCCGGCATCCGCCCATAGGGTGTCCTGCCAACTTCCTGTACGTAAATGGGTTGGTTAATTATATATATTTTTTCATAAATATTATAGAAAATTGAGATGCTCTTCTTTATTTTTATAATCAAAACTTAAAAAATCATGCTACTTGATGCAAAATACTTGATTAGTCGCATTAATAACTACAACTGCTGCAGCATATCTTTCCAGCAGACTGCAAAGTCATCACAACCCCTTAAACAGTCTGAAGTTGCCTTTCCAGCTGATATCAGCAGTACCAGTAGCTGTCATTGCTGAATTTGCCAGAGCCCCTCCGAAAACAAAGGACACCCAACTCTGATGCATACTTTTTCTTGACCAGAAATGCTTCCAAGTACTCATAGAATTTCTAGGAGGCCTAACAACTTCCAGTCAACAGGAGAAAGAGAATAATGATAGAGGAGACATGAATCTAAGAATCTTTTGCTGTGAAGTGTGTACTTTAATCAGGAATGCTCTTTAAGGAGGACCCTATCTCAGCAATAACTCTTTCCAAGCAAATAAAACCTCCAACACAACCACAACCTACTAAATTTCCAAAGGAAGGCCATGTTAGGAAATTCGTTTAGTGGTAAGGAATTACTGTAGGAAGGTCCTGACCAATTATAAAAAAAAATAATCCATCTAGGGAACACTTATTTGAGACAAGGGTTCATACCTCTGTCATTATAATGTTTCCCGTTCAAGGATCATACTCCACTATTGGAGTAATAACCTGCCTCGTGAGGCATCTCGCAGTTTAGCTACGCGTTCCTTTTGGTGGTTCTTTGTGGATAAAAGGCACCCCGCCCAAAATATTAGAATTACAGTAATGGTAGTTGTACTGGTACTCATATGTATAGATGTTACCTTGAAATAGTCCTAACAATTACTTGTTAAGCATGTGTATATATGTGCAGCATCTAATGGAGCCCAATCATATGTGATTTATCTCTTTAGTTTTCAGTATATTTTCAGAATTTGGTACCAGAAAATTATTGAATTTTGTGAATTGATTTGGACGCTGAATACATCCTTGAAAGGTGCTCCTACACTCAACGTATGCCTTTAGAAATCCTCTACATTTGTTATTGTGGGATCTCTTCTATTTTGTTCACCCGTTCTCCATCTTCTGAATTTACTTTCAGAGGACAGAAGCGAGGAAGGGAGTTTTTTTTTTGTGTAATTCTAGTCGAGAGGACAAGCTAGTCATTAGCCCGGAGCTATCTTTCTCTTCTTCCTCTACCACATCATTAATTACTCTACTCTTTCTTTTCTTTGATATTGGCTGTTTCCCCGGTATCTTCTGGCAGTTGATGGATTCTTCTATTCTTTTTATTCATCATTGTATTGTCTATTCTTTCATAACGGTAGTTGATTGTTCTTCTCTCGCATATTATTATTATTATTATTATTATTATTATTATTATTATTATTATTATTATTATTATTATTATTATTATTATTATTATTATTATTATTATTTGTAGTAGTAGTCCAGCATTTTAACTATGTTTATATTTTTTTTATGATTGTGACACCAGGACAGGCAAATAAACAATAAAATTGACCCTCATCGGGCCTGGGCATGTAGAAAAGATAGAGAGAAACAGAGATGGGGAGTATTATAACTTGTCAGATGTGAAGGGATAATAATATACGTATAACGAATATCCAAAAATATTCGGTGTTGATGTAGGCATAGAAAGAGAACGTAATTGATGGAGGACTTAACATCGAACTGTCCTGGACAGTCTTATTTAAGTCCACAAGATTCTTCAGCTATAGTATCAGGTCATTGTTTAGCATTTAACCTTAAGTCCTCCAGCTCTAACCATCTTAGTTCACCTTCATTAGAATGGGGATTAAAAGCGACACATATAACGGCAAACAGCAACAACAACAAAAACTTATTTAGGTGAATCAATGCAAAAATATAAGAACGGGAGCTTCCTATTTTGATGGGTTGAAGATTTGGACCTTTAGAATATAATCCACAGCTTAGTGCACTGAACCACAGAGGTGTAAGAGAGAGAGAACTGAAACTTCTCCTGAAGCTACACAGACAGAGGGACACTACTGCGCCTATTACTCCATTTTACCCCC
>JAXCGZ010013551.1:77500-81056 GCA_037179515.1 Halocaridina rubra
ATGAATTTACAGACTCTGGTAGGTCATTTACATATACAAGGAACAAAAGTGGCCCTAAAACTGAACCCTGTGGAACTCCACTACTAACTCTTCTCCATTCAGACACTGAGTGTCTTACTTGGCTTTAACCTCAAACAACAACAATACTCTAACCCTCTGTTCCCTTCCTTCTAAGTAAGTTTTTATCCATTCCAAGACATTTCCACCTATTCTAGCCATTGATTGCAGCTTCCTAATAAGTCTCCCATGTGGAACAGTGTCAAACGCTTTCTGGAAGTCTAGGAATATGCAATCTGCCCAGCCCTCTCTTTCCTCTAAGATTTGGCTTACCTCATCATAAAATTCTAATAAGTTTGTTACTGTTGATCTTCCTTCTCTGAAGCCATGTTGCCTCACTGACAAAAAGTTGAAGGATTCCAAGTGAAGAGAGATATGTTTCCTTAGTAGTTTCTCCATAAGTTTGCAAACTATGCTGGTCAAGGAAACTGGTCTATAGTTCAGAGCCATATCCCTCCTTCCCTTTTTGAAGATAGGTATCACATTTGCTTGTTTCCAGCATCTTGGAATCTCCCCCGACTCCAGTGACTCCTTAAATATGATACTTAGTGCCACTGATATTGTGTTTGCGCATTTTTTAAGCACATGAGGGGATATGTCATCAGGACCTGTAGCTTTATGAACATCTAAATCCATCAGCGCTTTGCATACCTCTGTGGCTGTAAGGTTGATGTTCTCTAGTACCGGCCCTTGAGCTTCTATCACTGCAATCTGAGGGGGTGGGGTATTTTCTACTGTAAATACTGACTGAAACTCCTTGTTCAATTCTTTGCAGATCTCTTCGTCCGTCTCAGTGATGCTTCCATCCGCTCTCTTTAGCCTTAAAACCTGTTCTTTTACCTTCAGTTTTCCTCTGATAAAGCTGTGGAAAAGCTTGGGATTTTCTTTAGCCTTCCTGGTGATGTCCCTCTCATAATCTCTCTCTGCCTCTCTCCTTTTACTTAGGTAGTCATTTCTTGCTCTTTTGTAGGTTTGCCAGGCATTTATGTTTTTTCTCCTCCTATACCTTTTCCAGCATTTGTCTCTCCACTCCTTAGCTCTTTTACACCCATTATCGAACCATTTCTCTCTGGCATGAATTACACCTACTTTGGTGACAGGTATGCAGCAATCTACTATCTTCCCATATTTCTCACAAAAGATGTCATACATTTCTTGTACAGATTTGTTGTAAAATAAGGTTCTCCAGTCAATAACTGCAAAAAGCTCATTCATTTTGATGTAATCTCCTTTCGGATAGTTCCTCCTCATGTCCTCAGTGCCTCTACTCTCAGGAAGAATGTCTTCAATGATATACTCCATCAACAACACACAGTGGTCACTCTTTCCAATTGGTGGTTCATACTCAATATTTTCAATATCCAACACATTATCTGTGAACACCAGATCAAGTAGTGATGGCTCATCCCCACCCCTGGCTCTTGTTGGTTCCATTACATGTTGGTGTAGGAAATTCCCTTGTACGCAATCTAGGAATCTTGCCCCAAATGAGTCCTCACCACTGTGTGGGTCAAGATTTATCCAATCTATCTCTTTATGATTAAAGTCTCCCATAATCAAAATCCTACATTTTTTCTCCCGCGCCATGTTAACAACTGAGTTTATGACTTCAATCGTACCTATATGACTTTCCTCATAAATTTCAAGCCTATTTTGGTTCCTTGGTGGGTTGTATACAACAGTTATTAAAATGTTCTCTGACCCAGTATTTATGCGAGCAACAAGAAATTCCCTGAACTCACTTTCTATAGCCAAGTTTATTTCTTCAACTTGAATCCTCTCACTTATGAGCAGTGCTATCCCTCCACCAGTCCTCTCAGATCTTTCGACCCTTAGTATTCTGAAGCCCTTAGGAAAAACTGTGACACTGTTTATGTCCTCACTCAACTTAGTCTCTGTAATTGCTACTATATCTGCCCTACTGTTGTGAATCCTATCTTTTAATTCTACTGCCTTACCAGCTAATCCATCAGCATTTGTGTATAGCAATCTTAATGAGGCCCCATCCCCTGATCTTCTGTCATTATCTTCTTTATCTCCCCTTTGTCTGGAAGTATTCTGTAACGAAAATTTTTCTTCTCTTCTTCATTTCTTTCATCATTTAACCTTCTTGCCTCTTGCAACAAGTTTTTGATCTTTCCCATCTCTTCCTGTGTTCTGTATCGTCTAATGAACACTTCTTTGCATTCTTGAAGGTCTTTTAGACTTTTTTTTCTCAACAATATTTCCCTACATGTCTCCCCTCTCTCAAAGGTTACTTTTGTTGGTCTCGGCTTTCCTTCCCTCGAATATTTACCTAGTTGGTGTATGTTTACAATATCCTCAGGACCACATACTACTCCAAGCTTTCTTATCAGGTCTACAACGTTAGCTTTATTTTCTTCAAGTCTCCCCTGCCATGTTGGCTCCTGGGATTCACTTATGCCTGAGATTACCACTGTCTTCTCCTTATCAAGTGCCTGTCTGATGAGTGGGTTTGCCCTTTCCATCACAACGTCTTTCATTTTTTTCGATTACTGTCTCTTTATAGTCAACTGTTTGTATGTTTTCCAGTGCCACCACCTTTACAGCCTCTTTTACTGCCACATTCCCCTTTAGTGCATCAGCAAAGGACGTTTTCATGGCATCATTTTCCATATTCAGCTCCTGGAACTCTTTTCTGAACTGTTCAATGTTTTCCTTAATCTGAACATTCCAAGCAGCAATCTCGTCTCTCTCAGAAGAGAGCAGTGAACTAACATCTAATTCCTTTAGGTTGTCATTTAGCTGTTTGTTTTTATCTTCTTGTTTAGAAATTCTAGATTCTAGTTGACTCTTTTCCCCTTCCAGCTTCTTTATTCTTTTTTCTAGTTCCTTTCTCTCCTGCCCTTGTGCTTTATTTGCTTCCTCCAAAGATCTTATTTGTTCTCTGAGTGTTTCATTCTCTTTCATTTCTCCATCCATATTCCGAATTTTATCATCAAGGCTTGTAACCATTTCCTCTAACTTCTTGATTCTCTGTTTAAGTCCTCTGATGACTACCCCTTCTCCCGACCCATGGGTGGGAGAGGTTTGGGACAGAGATGGCTTCATTTTTATGTTCTCCCTCTCACAGAATATAGAAAGAAGACGAGAAAGAGGAAAAAAAAAAGAAAAGAGAAAAACTTCTAATTTACCTTCACACAGAATTTTTATATCTCCATATAAGTGCTATTTAGTGACTCAGTTTGTCTCCTTTCTGGTAACACACATCTTAACTTAAAAACTTGACCATGGTAATTTAAGTATAAAAAGAAAAAGAAAAACAAAAGTCAAACCTGAAGGAAAATTCGAATTTGTGTTCGAGGTGGCACCCACCTGTTTCTGTTATATATTCTTCCTAACTGATAAACTGACTTGCTAACCAAGATATGTTATCACGGGATTTAGACTTTACATTTAACTCAATATATATACAAAATAACAAAATAGCAAAAGAGAAAGCTAAAAGAAAAGCAAAAAAAATGAAGAAAATAGAGAA
>JAXCGZ010013552.1:2500-20000 GCA_037179515.1 Halocaridina rubra
ATGGGCATGCTGTGGACGCTGAGCCCTCCCTCCGATGCCTCCGTAACATCATCTACTCAGCTGGGTTTGCCATGACGGTCCAGCGCAGGGACACGGAGAGGGCCAACAGTGTGTCCATACAGCACCATGATCACTTTCTTCACAGTCGCTACAAGTATCGCAGACGCGGGTTAATGGTGCGGAAAAACAATGTAGTTAGTGCTCGGCTCAGAATGGGGTATCGGCCTTTATGGCAGGTCTCCCAGACTCTAGATATGCCACAGTACACCTCCTGTAAATTATGCGACCGTCCTAATGCTAACACTCTTGACCACTATTGTCTTCAGTGCCCCACAGTGAGAGATGTTTTACCACGAGGTCAGAACTTAATACAGATCTGCTCATTTTTACTTAATGATGACAACCTTGATGTTATTCTTGCTCGTTATCCTCACTTTGGTGGCCATTAATTATATTGAATTATACATATATTTTCTGTATGTTGCTGTATAATTCTGTTTGTGCATTCTGCGTTTCTCTGAGCTTTACTTTTGCATATAATGTACTCTGTGCTGCCATACTGTGAGTTGTGTGTTAGTATGCAGCAATGTTTTATCAATATGTACACCTCCCTGTAAACCATGTTCAATTCTTGGTTTTGTATCCATTTGAAGCATTATTTGTATGAACTCATGTAATGTCTGACGCCTTGGCGCAATAAATTAATAAAATAAAATAATAAAATAAAATAATATCTCTCTCTCTCTCTCTCTCTCTCTCTCTCTCCTCCTCTCTCTCTCTCTCTCCTCTCTCTCTCTCTCTCTCTCTCTCTCTCTCTCTCTCTCTCTCTCTCTCTCTCTCTCTCTCACGCACACACACACACACACACACACACACACACACACACACACACACACACACACACACACACACACACACACACATACACACACAACATATTTTGGTAAATAATTGACTAATCTTTTTCTTATGAAGTGATTGGTTTAGCAGTTGAGCAGAAAATATAGCAGAAACAGATGTTCAAAGTATCATGTGTTTTTCCTCGGTTGCATATTCAAGCTTTTGTTCATGTGGGTTTTTGTTTTTTATTTTTTTATTACCAAAGTCAAATTTTAAGTGAGGATGTGCATTACCAGGAAAATGTTTCACTGAAGAAATTAACTAAGTAAATAAATTAGTACACATTAAATTATACAAAAATACTATGTGAATTTAAATTTAAAAAAAAAAATCGGTGTTCGGCGAGACCCAAAACGTCAACATGAAACTTCCTCTGTCTCTAGCGCCCCCCCCCCCCATCCAAATATTGGGGAGGGGTGTATAGAGAAATGAAAGAGATAGAAACAGAGAGATAATAATAACTTTTGAGGAATCTAATAGGGCACAAGGTGAAGAGAGAAAAGAGCTTGTAAAACGAATAATAAACCCGAAAGGGAAAAAGAGTAATCTAGAAATCAGAATTTCGAAACAAGAAAATAACAACATACAACTGAGTGACAAAATGAATGAATTAAATGTTAGTTCACTGCTCTCTTCTGAAAAAGACGAAATTACAGCTTGGAATGTCCAGATAAAAGGAAAACACTGAAGAGTTTAAAAGAGCTTCAACAGCTGAATATGGAACATGAGGCCATTAACTGATCCTTTGCATTAGGCCATACAGAACACAGGAAGATATGGAAAGGATCAAAAACTTGTGGAAAGAAGACAGAAGTTTAAATGAGGGAAAAAATGAAGAGCAGAATTTTTTTGTTTCAGAGTTCTTCCAGCCAAAGGGGAGATAAAAAGGATAATGCTAGAAGATCAGGGGATGCAGCCTCATTAAATTTGTTGTACACAAATGCTGATGGGTATCTGATAGGGAGCAGAATAAAAGGCAAAGATTCACAACAGTAAGGTAGATATAGTAGTGGTTACAAAGAATAAGTTAAGTAAGGACATAAGCAGTGTCACAGTTTTTTCTATGGACTTCAGAATGCTAAGGGTTGTAAGATCTAATAGGACTGGTGGAGGGATAGCATTGCTCATAAGTGAAAGATTTCAGGTTGAAGAAAATAATGAATAACAAGTGAGTTCAAAGAAATTTTGTTGCTCGTACAAATACTGGGTCAAAGAGCATTATAATAACATAGTCTAAAGGTTTATGAGGATAGTCAAATAGGTATTATCGAAGTCATAAACTCAGTTGTTAACATTGTACGGGAAAGAAAATGTAGGATTTTGATTATGGGAGATATTAATCCTAGGGAGACAGAATGGATAAATCTTGACCCGCAAAGTGAGGAGGACCCATTTGGGGCAAGATTTCTGGGTTGTGCATAAGGACATTTCCTACACCATCATGTACTGGAACCAAAGAGGGCCAAGGGTGAGGACTAGCCATCAATGCTTGATCTAGTATTCACAAATAATGTGTTGGAAATAGAATAAATTAAGATGAATCACCTATTTGAAAAAAGTGACCACTGTGTTTTGTTGTTGGAGTATCATCAAAGATGTTCTGCCAGAAAGTAGAGGAACTAAGGACACAAGGAGGAACTATCTGAAAGGAGATTACTTCAAAATTAATGAGTTTTTTTAAGTTATTGACTAGAGGACCTTATTTAAGAACAAATCTGTACAAGAATTTTACGACATCTTTTGTTAGGAATATGGGAAGAGAATAAATTGTTGCATGCCTTACACCCAAACAGGAGTTACTCACGCAAGAGAGAAATGGTTCAATAATGAGTGTAAGAGAGCTAAAGAGTGGAGAGACAAATGCTGGAAAAGGAATAGGAGAAGAAACACATAAATGCCTGGCAGACATATAAAAGAGCAAAAAATTATTACCTTAGTAAAATTAGAGAGGCAGAGATATTATGAAAGGGATATCAATAGGAAGGCTAAAAAAAATATCCCAAACTTTTCCCCAGTTTCATCAGAGGAAAACTGAAGGTCAAAGAACAGGCTTTAAATTTAAAGAGAGCTGTTGAAAGCATCGTTGATACGGATAACGAGATCTGAGAAGAATTGAAAAAGGAGTTTCAGATAGTATTAACGGCAGAAAATACCCCACCCCCTCAGATTGCAGAGTTAGCAGCTCATGGGTCGCCATAAGTGAACATCTTTTCAGCCACAGAGGTTTGCAAATGGTTTATGCAGTTATATGTCCATGAAGCTACATGTCCTGATGAAATATCCTCTTATGTACTTCAGAAATTATATATATATATATATATATATATATATATATATATATATATATATATATATATATATATATATATATATATATATATATATATATATATATATATATATATATATATATATATATATATCAGTGGCACTATGCATCATATTTGAAAAGTCGCTGGAATCTGGGGAGATTCTAAGATGCTGGAAACAAGCGAATGTTAAACTTATCTTCAAAAAAGAAGGAGGAATACAGATCTGGACCCGTGTGCGGAAATTTCACCGCCATCAAATCTCTGCTGGAAAATTCTCCTCCATCAGTTCACCGTGAGGAAAATTCACACTGCAGAAATTCACCTCGAGAAAGATTCACCTCTAGGAAGGTTCACCGCAATAATATAGAGAAAAAAAAATAAGAAGAAGAAGAAAGTTACGAAATATTTTTTTTATCTCAAACCCATGTATGCATACTGCTTGTTTTTTTCCATGAAATAAGTAGCCATTAAAGCACAGCTTTCTTTTTCCTCTTTCGCTTTCAATGTAAATAAACTCCATTCTTGGGGATTTGATAAACCAGAGGTAACAAACGTGTTTCCTCTTTAAGGAAAAATGAGTAGACTGTAAAAGTTGTGAATTGGGTATATTTTAATGACTTAAACTACTCAACCTCTAGTTATTATTATTATTATTATTATTATTATTATTATTATTATTATTATTATTATTATTATTATTATTATTATTATTATTATTATTATTATTATTATTATTATTATTATTATTATTATTATTATTAATAATATTATTATTATAATTATTGTTATTATTGTTATTATTATTATTATTTTTATTATTATTATTATTATTATTATTATTATTATTATTATTATTATTATTATTATTATTATTATTTGTGGTGAACCTTCCTCGATATGAATTTTCCTCAAAGTGAATTTTTTGCAAGGTGAATTTTCCTCACGGTGAACTGATAGCGGTGAATTTTCCCACGGTGATTTGATGGCGGTGAACTTTCCTGTAATCCTCTAAAGTCTAAACAATAGGATTGTTTCCTTGACTAGCATGGTTTGCAATGCTATAAAGAAGCTACTAAAAAATTACATCTCTATTCACTTGGAATCCTTCAACTTTTGGTCGGTGAGACAACATGGCTTCAGAGAAGGCAGATCAGCAGTAACAATTTTATTAGAAAGAGAGGGCTGGGAGGATTCCAAATTCCTTGATTTCCAAAAGGCAGGAATTTGATACGGGCCCACATGGAAGACTTAATAAGAAGCTGCAAACAATGGCGAGAATAGGTGGAAATGTCTTGGAATGGATAAAAAATTTACTTTGAAAGACGGAAACAGAGGGTTAGAGTAAGACACTCAGTGTCTAAATGGAGAAGGGTTAGAAGTGAGGTTCAACACGGTTCAATCTTAAGGCCATTCTTGTTCCTTGTTTACATAAGTGACCTACCAGAGTCTGTAAATTTATTCTTGAATATATTTGCAAATGATGCAAAGATTTTGAAGAAAGTTTCAGAACAATGGTAGGGAACTTAAGAAAGACCTAAATAGTCTGCATGAGTGGTCAGAAAAGTAGCTAATGAAATTCAGTACTTCAAAATGTAAGATAATGGGAATGGGTACTAGTGCGAGAATGCCCATGATTGGATACTCATTACCAGGGGCAGAACTTCAACAGACAGAGAATGAGTGAGATCTAGGAGTAAACATACTGGCAGATTTGTCTCTGGAAATGCATATAAATGGCAGAGTAAGGCAAAATAAGCTTTCTTAACAAATGTAAGGGCAGCCTTCAGACACATGGGCTAGGAATTGTTCACAAATATTTACGTAACTTATGTGAGGACAATGCTTAAATATGCAGCCCCCGTTTGGAATCCACACTTGAAAAAGCATATACTTAAGCTGGAATAGGTTCAAAGACATGCAACGAAACTGGTGCCTGAAATATGCATTATCAGCTATGAGGAAAGGCTCAGGGAAATAACTTACCACCACTCGAAGCTAGAAGAATGAGGGGATATGGTGACGGTTTGTAAATTCTTTCATGGTTTTGACAGAGTGGATAGGGATCGATATATTGATATGGGTGGCTCTAAAACTAGAGGTCATAGTTTGAAGCTTCATAAGAATACTTCTTTGCAAGATGTAAGGAAGTACTTTTTAACTGTAAGAGTAGTTAATGATTGGAATTCGCCACACGAGGAGGCAGTTAATGGTAACATCATTCATAGTCTTAAAGATAAAAATGATAAGTATCACTGAGTACAAATTTGGATCAACCGGGAGAAGGGGAGTTACGTGCATAGGGCTCTTTCCCGTAAGCACTATTAAGTAACCACAATCAGCTAATTACACACACAAGCACACTAGCAAAAAATTGCCATTCATAAAGAACAAACTTGTGTCTGGGAAACTATGAGCAACGAAGCTATTTTCAGTTAAAACAGATACATGTGTGTGCGTGTGAGTGAGTGTGCACCTTAGTGGGGGAATTCATGACCAAAATAGCATATTAACCGGTTGGAGAATATTCAGAGACATGGTACGTAGATGGTGCTGGAAATACAAAATCTTAGCTTTTAAAACGACTGCAAGAGTTGGATTTACCACCGCTCATATATATATATATATATATATATATATATATATATATATATATATATATATATATATATATATATATATATATATATATATATATATATATATATATATATATATATATATATGTGTGTGTGTGTGTGTGTGTGTGTGTGTGTGATTACCTAATTGTTATTACCTAATTGTGTTTACGGGAAAGAGCCCAAAGCTCGTATCTTCCCGTCTCCTGATCGGTTCCATTTTATACTTAGTCATACTTATCATACCTGTCCTTAAAACTATGGATTGAGATAGCATTAACTACCTCCTCGCTTAGCGAATTCCAATTATCAACTACTCTTACACTGAAAAAGTATTTCCTTACATCCTGCGAAGAAGTTTTCTTACGAAGCTTCAAACTATGACCTCTAGTTCTAGAGCCAGCCATATCAAAATATCGATCCCTATCCACTCTATCATAACCATGAAGGAATTTAAAGACTGTCACCATATCCCCCCTCACTCTTCTAGCTTCGAGTGATGGTAAGCCTAATTCCCTCAGCCTCTCATCATAACTGAGATTGCGTATTTCTGGCACCAGTTTCGTGGCATGTCTTTGAACTTTTTCAAGCTTAGCTATGTGCTTTTTCAAGTGCGGATTCCAAAAGTGTGTGTGTGTGCGTGTGTTAGTACCTAATTGTGATTACCTAATTGTGTTTACGGGAAAGAGCCCAAAGCTCGTATCTTCTCGTCTCCTGATCGGTCCCATTTTATACTTAGTGATACATATCATACCTGTCCTTAAAACTATGGATTGAGATAGCATTAACTACCTCCTCGCTTAGCCAATTCCAATTATCAACTACTCTTACACTGAAAAAGTATTTCCTTACATCCTGCAAAGAAGTTTTCTTACGAAGCTTCACACTATGACCTCTAGCTTTAGAGCCTGCCATATCAAAATATCGATCTCTATCCACACTATCATAACCATGAAGGAATTTAAAGACTGTCACCATATCCCCCTTCAATCTTCTAGCTTGTCCATGTGCCTGAAGGCTACCCTTACATTTGCTAAGAAAACATATGCTGCTCTTACTATGCCATTTATATGTATATCTGGTGACAAATCTGCCAGTATGTTTACTCCTAGATCTCTCTCATTTTCTGTCTCTTGAAGTTGTACTCCAGCCACCGAGTGTGTGTGTGTGTGTGTGTGTGTATGTGTGTGTGTGTGTGTGTGTGTGTGTGTGTGTGTGTGTGTGTGTGTATCCACACACACACACGTATATATATATATATATATATATATATATATATATATATATATATATATATATATATATATATATATATATATATATATATTTCTTTATTTATTTATTTATATGATCATTTGACTACGAGGGGAAACAGGAAACAACGTAGTAACTTGGTACTTACAGGTGTATTTACTCATCTTCAGAGGTTACTTCTGAGAAAGAGTAAGCAATAAATTACACAGGTATATCCAATTTTTTCCCTAGTAGTCAAATAATCATATTTTCAGCAATGATGTGCTTCTTGAAGAAGCATATTAATAAGATGGTAAAAGTTTGATATCCCGTAAAGATGGTGCCAGAAATACGCAATCTCATTTATGAGGAGAGGCTTAGGGAACTAAATTAATTATTACTCGAAGCTAGAAGAATAAGGGGTATATGGTGATGGTGTTTATATTCCTTCGTGGTTTTGACAGAGTGGATAAGGGTCGATATTTTGATATGGCTAGCTCCAGAACTATAGGTCACTGCTTGAGGCTTCAAAAGAAAACTCCTTTGCAGGATATAAGGAAGCACGTTTTTAGTTTTTCCTTTATTGAGTGTGACACCAGGACGGGAAAAAATAAAATAAAATTGCCCTCAACAGGCCTGGGCACGAAGAAAACAGAAAATTAACAGAAACAGAGATGGAGAGTGCTGTGACATGTCATATGTGATGGGATAATAAGAAATATGTTACGAATATTCAAAAATATCCGGTGTACACACACAAAAAGAGAAGACAGTGGTAATCTCAAGCATAAGCGAATCCCAGGAGCCAACATGGCAGGGGAGACTTGAAGAAAATAAAGCTAGGGTTGTAGACCTGATAAGAAAGCTTGGAGTAGTTTGTGGTCCTGAGGATATTGTAAACATACACCAACTAGGCAAATATTCGAGGGAAGGAAAGCCGAGACCAACAAAAGTAACCTTTGAGAGAGGGGAAACATGTAGGGAATTATTGCTGAGAAAAAAAAAAGTCTAAAAGACCTTCAAGAATTCAAAGAAGTGTTCATTAGACGATACAGAACACAGAAAGAGATGGGAAAGATTAAAAACTTGTTAGAAGAGGCAAGAAGGTTAAATGAGGAAAGATATGAAAAAGAGAAGAAAAATTTTCATTTCAGAGTTCTTCCAGACAAACGGAAGATAAAGAAGATAATGACAGAAGATCAGGGGATGGGGCCTCATTAAGATTGTTATACACAAATGCTAATGGATTAGCTGGTAAGGCAGTAGAATTAAAAGATAGGATTCACAACAGTAAGGCAGATATAGTAGCAGTTACAGAGACTAAGTTGAGTGAGGACATAAACAGTGTCACAGTTTTTCCTAAGGGCTTCAGAATATTAAGGGTTGAAAGATCTGAGAGGACTGGTGGAGGGATAGCACTGCTCATAAGTGAAAGGATTCAAGTTGAAGAAATAAACTTGGCTATAGAAAGTGAGTTCAAGGAATTTCTTGTTGCTCGCATAAATACTGGGTCAGAGAGCATTATAATAACTGTTGTATATAATCCACCAAGGAACCAGAATAGGCTAGAAGTTTACCAGGAAAGTCATATAGGCACTACTGAAGTCATAAACTCAGTTGTTACCATTGCATGGGAGAGAAAATGTATGATTTTGATTATGGGAGATTTTAATCATAGAGAGATAGATTGGATAAATCTTGACCCACACAGTGGTGAGGACTCATTCGGGGCAAGATTCCTAGATTGCGTACAAGGGAATTTCCTACACCAATATGTACTGGAACAAACGAGGGCCAGGGGTGGGGATAAGCCATCGCTACTTGATCTAGTATGCAAAGATAACGTGTTGGATATTGAAAAAATTGAGTATGGATCACCAATTCGAAAGAGTGACCACTGTGTGTTGTTGATGGAGTATATCATTGAAGATATTCTGCCTGAGAGTAGAGGCAGTGAGGACATGAAGAGGAACTATCCAAAAGGATAGTTCCTCTTCATGTCCTCAGTGCCTCTACTCTCAGGCAGAATATCTTCAATTATATACTCCATCAACAACACAGTGGTCACTCTTTCGAATTTGTGATTCATACTCAATTTTTTCAATATCCAAAATAAATGAGCTTTATTTGCAGTTATTGACTGGAGAACCTTAGTTAACAATAAATCTGTACAAGAAATGTACGACATCTCTTGTGAGAAATATGGGAAGATAGTAGATTGCTGCATACCTGCCACCAAAGTAGGAGTACTTCATGCCAGAGAGAAATGGTTCAATAACGAGAGTAAGAGAGCTAAGGATTGGAGAGACAATTGCTGGAAAAGGTATAGGAGGAGACAAAAACATAAATGCAATCAGACTTATAAAAGAGCAAGAAATGATTACTTAAGTAAAAGAATTGAGGCAGAGAGAGACTATGAAAGGAATATCACCAGGAAGGCTAAAGAATATCACAAGCTTTTCCACAGATTTATCAGAGGAAAACTGAGTGTAAAAGAATAGGTCTTATAGCTTAAGAGAGCGGATGGAAGCATCACTGATATGGATAAAGAGAGCTGCGAAATATCGAAAAAAGAGTTTCAGTCAGTATTTTTAGTAGAAAATACTCCACCTCCTCAGATTGTAGAGACAGAAGCTCGTGGGCCGGTATTAGAGAACATCATCTTTTCAGCCAAAGAGGTATGCAAAGAGCTGATGGAGTTAGATGTCCTTAAAGCTAAAGGTCCTGATGACATATCCCCTTATGTACTTAAGAAATGCGCTAATTCAATATCAGCGGCACTAAGTATCATATATAAAAAGTTGCTGGAGTAAGGGGAGATTCCAAGATGCTGGAAACAAGCGAACGTGATATCTATCTTCAAAAAGGGAAGGAGGGATACGGCTCTAAACTATAGACTTGTTTCCTTGACCAGCATAGTTTGCAAAGTTATGGAGAAACTACTAAGGAAACATATCTCTCTTCACTTGGAATCCTTCAACTTTTTGTCAGTGAGACAACATGCCTTCAGAGAAGGTAGATCAACAGTAACAAACTTATTAGAATTTTATGATGAGGTAAGCCGAATCTTACAGGAAAGAGGGGGCTGGGCAGATTCCATTTTCCTAGATTTCCAGAGAGCATTTGACACTGTCCCATACGGTAGACTTATTAAGAAGTTGCAAGCAATGGCTAGAATAGGTGGAAATGTCTTGGAATGGATAAGAACTTACTTAGAAGAAAGGAAACAGAGGGTTAGAGTAAGACAGTGTCTGAATGGAGAAGAGTTATTAGTGGGGTTCCACAGGGTTTAGTTTAGGGCCACTTTTGTTCCTTGTATATGTAACTGACCTACCAGAGTCTGTAAATTCATTCATGAATATGTTTGCAGATGATGCAAAGATTGTGAAAAAAGTAAGAGACGAGAACAATGGTAGAGAACTTCAGGAAGATCTAAATAGTCTCCATGAGTGGTCACAAAAGTGGCTAATAGAATTCAGTACTTCAAAATATAAGGTAATGAGAATGGGTACAAGTGCAAGAAGGCCCAAGCTTGACTACTCAGTGGCAGGAGTACAACTTAAAGAGACATAAAATGAGAGAGATCTAGGAGTAAACATGCTGGCAGATTTGTCTCCAGAAATGCATATAAATGGCATAGTAACGGCAACCTATACTTTCTTAGCAAATGTTAGGGTAGCCTTCAGGCACATGGACAAGGAAATGTTCAGAAATATTTATGTAGCCTATGTGAGCCCAAAGCTTGAATATGCAGGCTCCTTTTGGAATCCACACTTGAAAAATCACGTAGTTAAGCTAGAAAAAGTTCAAAGACGTGCCACGAAACTGGTGCCAAAAATACGCAATCTCAGTTGTGATGAGAGGCTGAGGGAATTAGACCTACCATCACTCGAAGCTAGGGGATAGAGGGGGGATATGGTGACAGTTTTTAAATTCCTTCATGGTTATGAGAGAGTGGATAGGGATCGATATTTTGATATGGCTGGCACTAGAACTAGAGGTTATTGTGTGAAGCTTCATAAGAAAACTTCTTTGCAGGATGTAAGGGAGTACTTTTTTTAGTGTAAGAGTAGTTGATAATTGGATTTCGCTAAGCGAGGAGATAGATAATGCTATCTCAATCCATAGTTTTAATGAAGTATGATAAGTATCACTAAGTACAAAATGGAACCGACCAGAAGACGGGAAGTTACGAGCTTTGTGCTCTTCCCCGTAAGCTTAATTAGGTAATTACAATTAGGTAATTACACACACACACACACACACACACACACACACACACACACACACACACACACACACACACACACACACACACACGAGACAGAAAATGAGAGAGATCTAGGAGTAAACATACTGGCAGATTTGTCTCCAGAAATACATATAAATGGCGTAGTAAGGGCAGCATATGCATTCTTATCAAATGTAAGGGTAGCCTTCAGGCACATGGACAAGGAAATGTTCAGAAATATTTATGTAACCTATGTGAGGCCAAAACTCGAATATGCAGCCCCCTTTTGGAATCCGCACTTGAAAAAGCACATAGCTAAGCTTGAAAAAGTTCAAAGACATGCCACGAAACTGGTGCCAGAAATACGCAATCTCGGTTATGATGAGAGGCTGAGGGAATTAGACTTGCCATCACTCGAAGCTAGAAGAGTAAGGGGGGATATGGTGACAGTCTTTAAATTCCTTCATGGTTATGATAGAGTGGATAGGGATCGATATTTCGATATGGCTGGCTCTAGAACTAGAGGTCATAGTTTGAAGCTTCGTAAGAAAACTTGTTTGCAGGATGTAAGGAAATACTTTTTCAGTGTAAGAGTAGTTGATAATTGGAATTCGCTAAGCGAGGAGGTAGTTAATGCTATCTCAATCCATAGTTTTAAGGACAGGTATGATAAGTATCACTAAGTCTAAAAATGGAACCGATCAGGAGACGGGAAGATACGAGCTTTGGGCTCTTTCCCGTAAACACAATTAGGTAATCACAATTAGGTAATCACACACAAACGTTTTGCTTCCCAGTGGTAAATTGGAGACTCTACATCATCAAACAACTTTGAAAAGACAAGAAAAAAAAATTTTCATAGTGATCAAAGTTAGTGCGAATACTTTCAAAATATTCCAAAAGTTATTTCATGCTATCTACAAAGCCTTCAAGTATAGTCTCTCAGATTATAAAATAAGATTAAATTTGTCAACTTTTTCTAGTATATCTGCCCAAAAAAAACATATATATGCTTTCAAACTTGCATAAATATGCTGCAAGTTGTTTTGCCTCAACTTGTGTGTCCTTACTCTGATCAGCATCCTCATGAAGAGTTTCCTAATTTTTAATAATTATTAAGTAGTTCAATTTTAGCTATCTCACAGAATCATTCCTTGCTGACCAACAGGTCTCTGACAAGAATTTTACCACATGACTTCAGCTAGAACCATCTGAACTTTTTGCAAGAGTGTCAGTTAACAATTTCCAAAGATATGTGGAACCAGACAGGAAGTCATATACTTTTTGAACAATACCAAAGAAAGTCACAGCTTCTACACAACAACTTGCTGCAGCAATGCCAACCGAGTTGAGTGAAAGAGCACTGCAGGGTATGTACTTAGCTAATGGATTTGATTCACGGATGACTGCTTGAACTCCATTATATTTCCCTGAAATATTACTACATTTTCATAACTTTGTGATCGGAAGTTCATCAAAGAGAGTCCAAAGCTGGACATGTATTCTGCTATGACACTAACAAGATCTTTGCCCACGGGACTAGATATTGGAATGACTTTCAAGAATCTTTCTACAGCTTCATACTTATTGGAATCAACATATCGTAAAATGAATGTGAGCTGATCAACATATTGAAGGTCAGGTGTTGAGTTAACAATAATTCCAAAGTATTTTACCACCTTCCCTTCAGCAATTATAGATTCTAAAATATGCTTAACTAAAAGGTCAATGAACTCCTCACATACTGTGGATGATATATGTATGAAACATGACCACGACGACAGCTGCCAAATTTGTCTAGATGTGATACCATAAAAGTCATACTTAGACAATAATTCTGGAATTCCCAAAAATTGCCATTCTCCTTGGATACAATAATCTCATTTTGATCTCTGAGTGCTAGCCCTTTCTCACCCAAAAATAATATCACGTGTATGATACGTTCTAGTAAAGACCTCCACTACAATACTTGTCGTTCATGAGCCTGACTGAAGGATGATCGAATTTCACAGTTTTCTCGATTACTCCAAGAAAATAATTATTGTTTGTGTATTTCATCTCCTTCAAGGCAAGAAATTCTAAATGTAGCATTTTTCCAGTCAATGAATCCACTTATAAACTAATCTTAGTCCTTTGAGAAAAGTCTATATACACCACTATGGACAATTTTTTGTTTTTGAAAAAATAACCAATTTCTGTCAATAACTTCTCCATTTGCCATTTGTTGTTTAAGCATTGACTTTGAAGTAAATTGTTGTTGTCGTGAACCATTAATTTGTACAGTTGATTTGACCAAATCTTCGTCATTAAAATCAATGTTTTGCTGAAAACATCCTTTCTGAGTGAAATAGTTCTTCACATCTTAAGAAACCTCCCAATTAGCTGGATCAGAAATATATGGTTCATCAGTTACATAACTTACAGTATGCGTCTCTGGAGAAACATGACATAAGGATGATTGTTTGACTGGTTTCTCTAGTTGTGGCTCAGATTGTAGTAGGCCTACTGGCTTGCTCTGGGATGTAATGGCAACAGTATCAGCTTGTTTAGACTGTTCAGTTTCAAATTATTCAGAAATCGGTTTCATAACACTCAACGCAGCTTTTAATTTTTTAGTTCGCAATTTTCGTTTTTCTGCTCCAAATATATATTCCCGCTTCTTGGTTGATTGTCAAATAATGTCTTACCTGACACAAAGTAAAAAATAATAATGGTCTATAAAATATGTTTGTTTGTCTTGAAAACAACGTCGCCAAATGTTTATGCAACACTGAAAAGAGCTGCACAGACCGCTGTAGTTTTAAAATGCATTTGCTGAACTTGTCAATCACGTAAATCAATCATAATAATAATAACAATAATAATAATAATAATAATAATAATAATAATAATAATAATAATAATAATAATAATAATAATAATAATTAATAATAATAATAATAATAATACTAATAATAATAATAATAACGATAATAATAATAATAATAATAATAATAATAATAATAATAATAATAATAATAATAATAATAATAATAATAATAATAATAATAATAATAATAATAATAATAATACATATATACATACATACATACATATACACATGCCTTTTTCCCCTATAAGGGAGGTGGCCGAGCCAAGAAATACGCATTCACCACGATCCATACACACCTCAACCACTCCTCTCAGCTCCTTGGGGATAATAATAAGAATAATAAAAATAATAATAATAATAATAATAATAATAATAATAATAATAATAATAATAATAATAATAATAATAATAATAATAATAATAATAATAATAATAATAATAATAATAATAATAGTTCAACAATACAGTCTTTAATATTATGGCTAGAGTCTTCGAGGCCAGGGGAACCCCCAAAAATTGGGGGCCCTTAGGCTTAGCCTAGTTAGCCTATTGGGTAATCTGCCACTGGCTGAGGGAATTAGACTTACCATCACTAAAAGCTAGATGAATGAGGGGAGAAATGGTGACGGTTTTTAAATTCCTTCATGGTTATGAGACAGTGGATAGAGATCGATATTTTGATATAGCTGGCACTAGAACTAGAGGTCATGGTTTGAAGTTTCATAGGAAAACGTCTTTGCAGGATGTAAGGAAGTACTTTTATAGTGTAAGAGTAGTTGATAATTGGAGTTCGCTAAGCAAGGAGGTTGTTAATGCCAACTCAATCCATAGTTTTAACGACATGTATGATAAGTATCACTAAGTACAAAATGGAACCGACCAGGAGATGGAAAGTTACAAGCTTGGAGCTCTTTTCCGTTAGCAAAATTAGGACACACACACACACATACACACACACATATATATATATATATATATATATATATATATATATATATATATATATATATATATATATATATATATATATATATATATATATATATATATATATATATATATATATATATATATATATATATATATATATATATACACAAGGATTCCTCATTTTACGTTGTTCCAAATTACGTTGTTCTGTCGTTACGTTGGAGGACAATAAATACTTAATATAGTATAAATAAATAAATGTTTCACTTACTAGCTTGCGCGGTAAATTCGAATCGTGCATGTTATACAGTTTGTGAGAGCAGTGGATGAATACATAGCTAGCAGCACAGCTGTATTTGTATATATCAAGTCAATGGTTTTATTTATTTATTTGTTTACGTATTTGGTTATTTTGAAGGATTATATTGCATTTATTTACAAAATTACCAAAAACATAGCAATAAATACGATTTTATACAAAATGGTTCCTTAAGCATAGCGAAAGCCTACATCATTATGCGACATTAGAAGAGGAAGAAGAACCACCACTCAGTTTACTCTTGCCCACTATATTGCTCCTCGTGTTCATCTGCTCTATCGTTGGTTTCGCTCGTGTGTGCTCGTTACTGACATTACTATGTCTCCCAAGCATAGTGGTGATAGTTCTGATGGCAGTCCTATGAAGAAATGAAAGGCCATTACCATGGAAGAGAAAACAGAAATAGTAAAACCCTCAGAAAAGGGAGAAATTACTACAAACATTGGCTGCACACTCAGATTAGCCCATAAGACCGTGGCGACAATCATTAAACATAAAGATCGCATCCAAGAACATGTGAAAGTTTCAACTCCTATGATATCCACTGTGATTACTAAGCAGCTTAGTCATATTATGATTGAGATGGAGAGATCGCTAGTGCTTTGGCTTGAAGAGAAGCATCAACAGTGTATCCCAATAAGCTTCATGGTGATACAAGAAAAGGCTAAAATATTGTTTGATGCTGTGACAAGAGAAAAGGGGGAAGGGAGTGAAAGAGAAGAATATGTGGCCAGTACGGGTTACTTTAATTGTTTTAAGAATCATGTTAGATTGCATAACCTAAAGGTGCAAGGTGAAGCTGCTAGTGGTAATCAGAAAGCAGCAAAAGTTTCCCAGTGTGTTACCAGAAATAATTAGGTAGGAGGGTTACTGTGCAGAACAAGTATTTAACGTGGATGTGTCTGATTTGTTTTAGAAGAGTATGCCTAGATGTATATACATTGCCAAGGAGGAGAAGAAGCAAAAGGCCATAAAGTTAGCAAGGAGAGACTGACTTTGCTTTAGGAGGCTAATGATGCTGGAGACCGCAAGCTGAATCCCTTATTGGTTTACTTGGCAGAAAATCCAGGGGCACTCAAGGGCTTTTGGATGAGACAACTCCCAGTCATCTGGAAGTCCAACAAGAATGCTTAGATAATCATTCAGATATTTGAGAACTGGTTCAGCAACCATTTTTGCCTGAAGTGGAGAGGTACTGTGCCTCCAAGGGTCTGTCCTTTAAGGTGATGCTAGTGCTGGACAATGCTCCTGGTCACCCTCCCCATTTGGATGACTTTCATCCTACTGTCGAGGTGGTTTACCCCTCACCTAATACCACCACATTGCTACAGCCAATGGATAAGGGGTCATTGCCTCTTTCAAGGCAATTGCTATGACTCTCAGGGCAACTGAAAAGGACAAGAACTTGACTCTCAAGGACTTCTGGATGTCATACATTATTCTCCAGGCTGCAAAGAACATTGCTGACACTTGGGAGGAAGTTAAGCAGAAGAACTTGAATGGGGTATGGAATAAAGTGTACCCCCATTTTGTGAATGATTTCCGTGGCTTTGAAGAGACAGCTGAGGCTGTCACCATGAACCTAGTTGTCCTGAGTAAGGACCTCAAGTTGGAGGTGGAGGCTGATGATGTAAGAGTTGCTGGACTCTCAAGGAGAGAAATTATCTTCTGAGGACCTCATTCAACTGGAGTAGCAGATGGTTGAAGAGGATGAAGAATTACCAAGCCTAGAGCCCAAAACAAGGGAATTGGAAGAAATGTTCGCCCTGCCACAGAAAGGGTTGGCAAAGCTCAAGGCTCAGGACCCCAATGCTGCCAGGTACATTAAGGTCACCAGATTGCTCACTGATGTCCTGCGGTGTTACAAAGAAATTTAGGAGAAGAAGAGGGCATCCTTCCCGACTCGCCTCAACCAATTCTTCGTGAAGACAGAGCCCACACCAACAGAACCTGTACCCTCTACCTCAGGGGACTGTATAGACTCACCTGCCCCAGTATCTAGTATCTGCTGCAGGCTGTTTTGCCCCTCCAGACTCACCTGCCCCAGTCTACTCAGTACCTGTCTCTCCAGATTCCTCCCCTTATAAG
>JAXCGZ010013552.1:25000-32500 GCA_037179515.1 Halocaridina rubra
AATCTCATTTATTTTCTAATTGAACATCCGACGAAATAGAGAGAGAGAGAGAGAGAAAGAGAGGAGAGAGAGAGAGAGAGAGAGAGAGAGAGAGAGAGAGAGAGAGAGAGAGAGAGAGAGGAGAGAGAGAGAGAGAGAGAGAGAGAGAGAGAGAGAGAAGAGAGAGAGAGAGAGAGAGAGAGAGAGAGAGAGAGAGAGAGAGAGAGAGAGAGAGAGAGAGAGAGAGAGAGAGAGAGAGAGAGAGAGGTTTATTTGTTGTAACTTTATGTAAGAAGTAGTAAAGGTTTTTATCTTTCTATAAAACAACAACTGTGTGAGATATATATATATATATATATATATATATATATATATATATATATATATATATATATATATGTGTGTGTGTGTGTGTGTGTGTGTGTGTGTGTGTGTGTGATTACCTAATTGTGTTTACGGGAAAGAGCCCAAAGCTCGTATCTTACCGTCTCCTGATCGGTTCCATTTTAGACTTAGTGATACTTATCATACCTGTCCTTAAAACTATGGATTGAGATAGCATTAACTACCTCCTCGCTTAGCCAATTCCAATTATCAACTACTCTTACACTGAAAAAGTATTTTCTTACATCCTGCAAAGAAGTTTTCTTACGAAGCTTCAAACTATGACCTCTAGTTCTAGAGCCAGCCATATCAAAACATCGATCCCTATCCACTCTATCATAACCATGAAGGAATTTCAAGACTGTCACCATATCCCCCCTCACTCTTCTAGCTTCGAGTGATGGTAAGTCTAATTCCCTCAGCCTCTCATCATAACTGAGATTGCGTATTTCTGGTACCAGTTACGTGGTATGTCTTTGAACTTTTTCAAGCTTACCTATGTGCTTTTTCAAGTGCGGATTCCAAAAGGGGGCTGCATATTCGAGTTTTGGCCTCACATAGGTTACATAAATATTTCTGAACATTTCCTTGTCCATGTGCCTGAAGGCTACCCATACATTTGATAAGAATGCATATGCTGCCCTTACTATGCCTTTTATATGTATTTCTGGAGACAAATCTGCCAGTATGTTTACTCCTAGATCTCTCTCATTTTCTGTCTCTTGAAGTTGTACTCCAGCCACCGAGTAGTCAATCTTGGGCCTTCTTGCACTTGTACCCATTCTCATTACCTTACATTTTGAAGTATTGAATTTCATTAGCCACTTTTCTGACCACTCATGCACATTATTTAGATCCTCCTGAAGTTCTCTACCATTGTTCTCGTTTTTTACTTTCTTCACAATCTTTGCATCGTCTGCAAACATATTCATGAATGAATTTACAGACTCTGGTAGGTCATTTACATATACAAGGAACAAAAGTGGCCCTAAAACTGAACCATGTGGAACTCCACTACTAACTCTTCTCCATTCAGACACTGAGTGTCTTACTCTAACCCTCTGTTCCCTTCCTTCTAAGTAAGTTTTTATCCATTCCAAAACATTTCCACCTATTCTAGCCATTGATTGCAGCTTCCTAATAAGTCTCCCATGTGGAACAGTGTCAAACGCTTTCTGGAAGTCAAGGAATATGCAATCTGCCCAGCCCTCTCTTTCCTGTAAGATTTGGCTTACCTCATCATAAAATTCTAATAAGTTTGTTACTGTTGATCTACCTTCTCTGAAGCCATGTTGCCTCACTGACAAAAAGTTGAAGGATTCCAAGTGAAGAGAGATATGTTTCCTTAGTAGTTTCTCCATAACTTTGCAAACTATGCTGGTCAAGGAAACTGGTCTATAGTTCAGAGCCGTATCCCTCCTTCCCTTTTTGAAGATAGGTATCACATTTGCTTGTTTCCAGCATCTTGGAATCTCCCCTGACTCCAGAGACTTTTTAAATATGATACTTAGTGCCACTGAAATTGAGTTTGCGCATTTTTTAAGCACATGAGGGGATATGTCATCAGGACCTGTAGCTTTATGAACATCTAAATCCATCAGTGCTTTGCATACCTCTGTGGCTGCAAGGTTGATGTTCTCTAATACCAGCCCTTGAGCTTCTATCACTGCAATCTGAGGGGGTGGGGTATTTTCTACTGTAAATACTGACTGAAACTCCTTGTTCAATTCTTTGCAGATCTCTTCATCCGTCTCAGTGATGCTTCCATCCGCTCTCTTTAGCCTTAAAACCTGTTCTTTTACCTTCAGTTTTCCTCTGATAAAGCTGTGGAAAAGCTTAGGATTTTCTTTAGCCTTCCTGGTGATGTCCCTCTCATAGTCTCTCTCTGCCTCTCTCCTTTTACTTAGGTAGTCATTTCTTGCTCTTTTGTAGGTTTGCCAGGCATTTGTGTTTTTTCTCCTCCTATACCTTTTCCAGCATTTGTCTCTCCACTCCTTAGCTCTTTTACACCCATTATCAAACCATTTCTCTCTGGCATGAATTACACCTACTTTGGTGACCGGTATGCAGCAATCTACTATCTTCCCATATATCTCACAAAAGATGTCATACATTTCTTGTACAGATTTGTTGTAAAATAAGGTTCTCCAGTCAAGAACTGCAAAAAGCTCATTCATTTTGATGTAATCTCCTTTCGGATAGTTCCTCCTCATGTCCTCAGTGCCTCTACTCTCAGGAAGAATATCTTCAATGATATACTCCATCAACAACACACAGTGGTCACTCTTTCCAATTGGTGGTACATACTCAATTTTTTCAATATCCAACACATTATCTGTGAACACTAGATCAAGTAGTGATGGCTCATCCCCACCCCTGGCCCTTGTTGGTTCCATTACATGTTGGTGTAGGAAATTCCCTTGTACGCAATCTAGGAATCTTGCCCCGAATGAGTCCTCACCACTGTGTGGGTCAAGATTTATCCAATCTATCTCTTTATGATTAAAGTCTCCCATAATCAAAATCCTACATTTTTTTCTCGTGCCATGTTAACAACTGAGTTTATGGCTTCAATAGTACCTATATGACTTTCCTCATAAACTTCAAGCCTATTTTGGTTCCTTGGTGGGTTGTATACAACAGTTATTATAATGCTCTCTGACCCAGTATTTATGCGAGCAACAAGAAATTCCTTGAACTCACTTTCTATAGCCAAGTTTATTTCTTCAACTTGAATCCTTTCACTTATGAGCAGTGCTATCCCTCCACCAGTCCTCTCAGATCTTTCAACCCTTAGTATTCTGAAGCCCTTAGGAAAAACTGTGACACTGTTTATGTCCTCACTCAACTTAGTCTCTGTAATTGTTACTATATCTGCCTTACTGTTGTGAATCCTATCTTTTAATTCTACTGCCTTACCAGCTAATCCATCAGCATTTGTGTATAACAATCTTAATGAGGCCCCATCCCCTGATCTTCTGTCATTAGCTTCTTTATCTCCCCTTTGTCTGGAGAACTCTGTAATGAAAATTTTTCTTCTCTTCTTCATTTCTTTCATCATTTAACCTTCTTGCCTTTTGCAACAAGTTTTTGATCTTTCCCATCTCTTCCTGTGTGTGTGTGTGTGTGTGTGTGTGTGTGTGTGTGTGTGTGTGTGTGTGTGTGTGTGTGTGTGTGTGATATATATATATATATATATATATATATATATATATATATATATATATATATATATATATATATATATATATATATATATATAAGAGAGAGAGAGAGAGAGAGAGAGAGAGAGAGAGAGAGAGAGAGAGAGAGAGAGAGAGAGAGAGAGAGAGAGAGAGAGAGAGAGAGAGAGAGAGAGAGAGAGAGAGAGAGGAGGTTACTCTACGCTCTTTATCTTAACGTCAAAAAAGTTTCTTGCCTCTTTATTTTTACACAAGAATTGATGTCTTTAGTATGAATTCTCCACGATTTTTTTTTTTTTTTTTACATTTATCCTCTTCTTATGGGGTTAAGAGTAAAAGAGTGATTTTTCATGTGAAACCTGAAGAAATACCATCATTGTAAGTTAATCCTAAAAAACTATCAAGTATAGAAAAAAACATTCGAAAAATTTCAAAGAAATTACAATTACATATATACAATGATTGTAATCCCTCGTGTAATGGGGTGACCCAGTCAGTACACACACACACACACACACACACACACACACACACACACACACATACACCACACACACACACACACACACACACACCATTCACCAAAAAAAGATAATTCACTTCACCTTTCTCATCTTATATCCTCTTGACAAACAGTGTAAATAGGTAAAGATCTTTTGCCGTGGGTCTTTGTTGCTTATTGGAGTGTGTATGTGTGTGTGTGATTACCTAATTGTGATTACCTAATTGTTTTTACAGGAAAGAGCCCAAAGCTCGCATCTTCCCGTCTCCTGATCGGTTCCATTTTGTACTTAGTGATACTTATCATACCTGTCCTTAAAACTATGGATTGAGTTAGCATTAACTACCTTCTCGCTTAGCAAATTCCAATTATCAACTACTCTTACACTAAATAAGTACTGCCGTACATCCTATAAAGAAATTTTCATACCAAGCTTCAAACTATAACCTCTAGTTCTAGAGCCAGCCATATCAAAATATCGATCTCTATCCACTCTATCATAACCATGAAGGAATTTAAAGACTGTCACCATATCCCCCCTTACTCTTCTAGCTTCGAGTGATGGTAAGTCTAATTCCCTCAGCCTCTCATCATAAGTGAGATTGCATATTTCTGGCACTAGTTTCGTGGTATGTCTTTGAACTTTTTCAAGCTTAGCTACATGCTTTTGCAAGTAAGGATTCCAAAAGGGGGCTGCATATTCGAGTTTTGGTCTCACATAGGTTACATAAATATTTCTGAACATTTCCTTGTCCATGTGCCTGAAGGCTACCCTTACATTTACTAAGAAAATATATGCTGCCCTTACTATGCCATTTATATGCATTTCTGGAGCCAAATCTGCCAGTATGTTTACTCCTAGATCTCTCTCATTCTCTGTCTCTTGAAGTTGTACCCCTGCCACCGAGTAGTCAAGCTTGGGTCTTCTAGCACTTGTACCCATTCTCATTGCCTTACATTTTTGAAGTATTGAATTTCAGTAGCCACTTTTCTGACAACTCATGCAGACTATTTAAGTCGTCCTGAAGTTCTCTACCATTGTTCTCGTTTCTTACGTTCTTAACAATCTTTGCATCATCTGGAAACATATTCATGAATGAATTTACAGACTCTGGTAGGTCATTTACATATACAACACACAAAAGTGGCCCTAAAACTGAACCCTGTGGAATTCCACTAATAACCCTTCTCCATTCAGACAATGAGTGTCTTACTTTAACCCTCTGTTCCCTTCCTTCTAAGTATGATTTTATCCATTCCAAGACATTTCCAACTATTCTAGCCATTGCTTGCAGCTTCTTAATAAGTCTCCCATGTGGGACAGTGTCAAATGCTTTCTGGAAGTCTAGGAATATGCAATCTGCCCAGCTCTCTCTTTCCTGTAAGATTCGGCTTACCTCATCATAAAATTCTAATAAGAGTGTTACTGTTGATCTACCTTCTCTGAAGCCACGTTGTCTCACTGACAAAAAGTTGAAGTGTGTGTGTGCGCGCGCGCGCGCGCGTGTGTGTGTGTGTGTGTGTGTGTGTGTGTGTGTGTGTGTGTGTGTGTGTGTGTGTGTACATAACATTGTGGAATTACAAATAATAAAGAAACACAATGACCTAATGAAATAAAATAAAGAGAAATTATACGTGATTTATGTCTAAGATAACTCAATGAGTACACTTTTCTATGTGTAAGCGTTATTGTTGAATTACATTTTGAAGCATTTGACTTCGGTATATAATAATCAAAATTATAATGATGATGATGGTGATGAAAATGATGAAAATTATTATTACTATTATTACTATTATTATTATTATTATTATTATTATTATTATTATTATTATTATTATTATTATTATTATTATTATTAGTATTAGTATTAGTATTATTGTTGTTATTATTATTATTATTATTATTATTATTATTATTATTATTATTATTATTATTATTATTATTATTATTATTATTATTATTATTATTATTATAAATATTAATATTATTATTATCATTATTATTATTATTATTATTATTATTATTATTATTATTATTATTATTATTATTATTATTATTTTTATTATTATTATTATTATTATTATTATTATTATTATTATTATTATTATTATTATTATTATTATTATTATTTTTACTATTATTATTATTATTATTATTATTATTATTATTATTATTATTATTATTATTATTATAATTATTATTATTATATTTACTATTATTATAATTATTATTATTATTATTATTATTATTATTATTATTATCATTATTATTATTATTATTATTATTATTATTATAATAATTAATATTATTATTATTATTATTATTATTATTATTATTATTATTATTATTATTATTATTATTATTATTATTATTATTATTACTATTATTATTTTTATAATTATTATTATTATTATTTTTATTATTATTATTATTATTATTATTATTATTATTATTATTATTATTATTATTATTATTACTATTATTATTAATATTAGTATTATTATTGACATATCAGGAAGAACCCAACGCAGTTCTTAAAGACAACTTTCAGGAATAACCACAAGTGGTTCTTCTATGCAAAAGACTTGCAACCGGAATCAGGACTATACTTATTAAGTTACGGGTAACTCAAAAACACCATCAAAATATTGTCATCTACCAGAGGATATCAGGAAATCATATTTCTGCTCCACGGTTTCCGAGCGATGTTGGAAATGTTTTGATTTTCAGAAAGACAACTTTGACAACTCCAAATAAATTTTGGTTATTGTATTAATATCCATATTCGATTTTCTTTTGTTTTATTTAAAGGATCTTGATATTTATCTAGGAGAGGGTTCAAAGATTTGTCAAGGTAAAATATTTTTGAGGGAAGGTAGAAATTGTCTTCTAAATATAAGACATTCAATAAACTGGAAGTCCAAATGACAGTAAGTATTGTTGCTGGTATTAGTATGAGATGAAGCCGTGAGAGTAAACCAGCTGCGGCTGTTGGGTCTTTCGGCAGAGGATCTTTGTCCACGTACCCTGTAGGTGACCCAAGTAGAGTGGCGTGAAGGGAATTGTGTCAGCCCATTATCCCCAAGGAGCTAAAGGTAGTGATCGTAATATATTAGCTTCTGGTGAATGTGTCTGCTTTGACTCATGCATCAACCTTACAATGGGGATTGCGACCAATGCATACTTATGTATTAGGATATATGCAATACTTTTAGGAGATGAATTTTCGGTTTTACGTCACGAACTCCCTTTTCAACTAAGGGCTAGGACGGTTGCCTTCTTGCGAAGGACTTGTTTTGGCAGATGTAATCGCTACCCTGAGTGTATGCCCTTACTAACCTCAGTCCGTGACGGAGCTCGACCTGTCGCCTCAGAGTCGCGGACGCTACCATTTTGCCACGGAAACTACACTTTTAGGACATGAATCAAGTATCTTTAAAGGAATTCCA
>JAXCGZ010013552.1:42500-65000 GCA_037179515.1 Halocaridina rubra
ATTATGACTGCGTGATATAGTGGTACCACTGGCTAGTACAGTGGTAACGCGCTGGCTTCGCATTCACGAGGTCGAAAGATCGGTCCCCGTCCAAGACCGAGAGTTTAAGCTGTTTACTGGCAGGAACTGCTGTGGGTGGACATCACAGTGGGGGGTTGGGGCTTGTCCTGGCTGACGAATACCCATTGTAAAATGGAAATAAAGTTTATATAATGTACTATTATCTTCAAAGAGTAGTGTGGGTTAGCTCTCAGTTTGGTGACTAGCTTTAAAATTTAAAAAAAAAATCACATTTTAGAGTGTTGCTGGAGTGTGGTCCTACTAACAGATGTCTGTTGGTGTGATTCCTATCTAAGAATGTAATTAGAAAAACACAATAAGAGCACAAATTCATTAAGTCAATACAAAACTTACATATAAAGTTTGGATGAATTGGAAAAATAAAAATAAAAAACTTTACCTAGTCTAACCTAATACCTAAGTATACCTAACCCTATTGAGTCAATGAAAAAGACGATGAAATAAATAAAATAAACAAATATAAAAACAAAACTTAACCTAACTTAACATAATCCATAAAATTTAATATAAAAAATAATAAATAAAGATAATCTTGATATCAAGGGGTAGGAATCACACTAATATTACTCTTTTTACTATTGACGAAACTGAAACGACCAGAATTTTCCCAATTCACAATACTTTGTTGAAAAGCAAAATACTTTCCTTACTTGAAACTTTAAACTGTCACAACATTCACATAATGAAGATCAAATAACTCATTTGTTGCGGATGGGTAAGACCATTGTTTTGCTTTTATTTGACCAACCCTCCATAATGGGAATTATGGGACTTGTACATAAATATGAACAATAACAATGGGAATGATCTGACACCAGACTAGTAACCTAGGCCTATTAGAGTAAATTTGAAGCAAATACTCATTTATGAATCTAAATTCGGCTTTTTTTTTTTTAAACTCATGGTAAAACTAGAATTTTTCAAGGTATATGTTTACTTTTACACCCCCAACTAGGATAAATATCATGATATATATTATAATAATTGGTTAAGTTTGGTTAGGTTGGTTTAGTAAGTTCACCATTAATTAAGGCTCAAGTTCATAAATGAAATGATTGTTCTTTTTATTTCATACGTATTTCAGTATTTAGTATATCAGTTTCCATCGTTGAGGGGATGAAAGAATATAATTACCAATTTAAACAAGTGTACAATATATAGTGCACGATTAAAGATAATTTTCCATGTTAAGTTAAAAAAAAATTAAAATCTGAACATTAACACACGAGACTTCCTGTCCGAGCTAATATAGTCTTTGTTTTTCTTCGATGACAAAATGAGCTAAATAGCAACAGATATTTGACAGTTTCCCAGAACACATACTAACATTGGTTACTTTCCAGCGACTTACCCGAGTTTATTTTTCATACTTTGCCAAGTTGAAAAATAAGTTAATATAAAATACAACGTAAGCACTAATTACTAAACACTCGACGATGAATGAAACTTAAGTCTATGTTGCCAACCTCAACAACGAATGTTACCTATTTATTTATTTATTTGTATGCTTGTTTGTTTATTTAATTATCTATATATTCTTTTCTATATTATCTAGCTATTTTTACTTCTGGTTCGTCTATTTTCAGTATCTTATTCATTACAGCGAAACGCTATGACCATATAAACATATCCTCCCACCAAGTAATATAAAAGCAATCATTTCTAATATATATATATATATATATATATATATATATATATATATATATATATATATATATATATATATATATATATATTTTTTTTTTTTTTTTTTTTTTTTTTTTTTTTTTTTTTTTGACATAAACGAGATCATGTCAAAATTAGCGAACCCAACATCTCCATGTCAAGAACATCGAACCCAATGATTCCTATGTAAAGCAGAATGGCCAACCCAAATGTCTTCATGTAAAGAGAAGTAAACCTTTAACAAGATATGTTTTATGAACTTATTTATACAAATTGACAATTAAAATGACATAATATTCCATTTCCATAAACCTAACCTAACCAAACCTAACCTAATATCTGAATTAGGATCCTGATATCTGAATTACAAGAGAAAACCAGTATATGACATCAGCTATTGAACCAGTAGTGTATTTAGTAAACAGAAGCTTCGAGAGTAGTAGTTTCACAACAAGGTTAACTAGTGAAAAGAAGCTTTGAAAATTAAGCAGTTACTGAAATGTCTGGTACCGAAATGTTCATGTAAAGAACAGCAAACCCGATTATTCCCATGTAAAGAAAAACGAAACCAATAATCTTCTTGTAAAGAATAGCAAACCCTGTTGTGAGTGGGTTCGCTAATCTTGACATGATCCCATAAAACGCATATCCTGTTGATATATTCCAAAGATATATATATATATATATATATATATATATATATATATATATATATATATATATATATATATATATATATATATATATATATATATATATATATATATATAGAAGGCCTGTACTGATATATATATATATATATATATATATATATATATATATATATATATATATATATATATATATATATATATATATATATATATATATATATATATATATATATATATATATATATATATATAAATATATATGAATCATATTTTACCCCGACCGGGACTCGAACCTAGGACTTATAATTACTAAGTCAAGGCGCTACCAACTACACACCACAGAAGGTAAAAAGGAATCCAACCTTATAGGTTATATCTGCTATACTTAGGAATGAACGCATTCTATCTGAATGTCAGTATGTTCATATTACAGATTCCCCAACCTCACTCGTGGCTTCATTTTCGCATTTAATTCAATTCCCAATCTCATTCGGGTCAAACAATAACCAAATAAGCACATTACATATATGAAAACATGAATCATATATATATATATATATATATATATATATATATATATATATATATATATATATATATATATATATATATATATATATATATATATATATATAGATAGAAGGCCTGTACTGAGTTATAATTCATTTTCATCAACGTCGAATGAACAAAATCAAATGCCCAAATACTTTAAATTATATAACAGTACAAGCTTTCTCAGGTCGGTGTCGGTCTCGTCTTTAGGGTATGAACGGCCCCTGCTCTGGTTTTACTTATATATAATAATTAATCATTAATTTATTTGCTTGATATTATCAAAGTAAAAAGTTTACAGAAATTGATGACGACTGTTTTATACATCTATGTCAAAAAATTACTAGATGATGAGATATAATTACAAATTATGGAGGGGTTCATAAAACGAGCCAGCCATTATTATTATTATTATTATTATTATTATTATTATTATTATTATTATTATTATTATTATTATTATTATTATTATTATTATCAGCTTTGTTGGTCCTCACCCTTACTGCTCCATCTAAAGTCTTCATAAAGAATTCTGTCCCTATTTTTTTTAATTTGTGAATGAGCATTACCGAAAGATATTGAGTTCTAATTTTCCATTAATCAGCAATATACACAAACAGAAAGATTGCGAAGTTGTTAAATACTGCACAGAAAAAAAAATAAGTTTTATTATGCCATAATGTCCCATTACTAAGTTCTGTCTGTACTTTAAAACGAGAGTTGATATTCATTTAGTGATTTTGAGTGACGAACTGCAGTCCAACACTTCTTAATGAAGTACTTTTTCAGGCTAAGCCAAAGCCATGCCATTAAAGTTGTAGAAAGGAGATGTTTTTTCAAGACCTTGGGTTGGGTTTCATTATTACATATTGTAATATTTTATAATGCATGATCAGTAGCCTATCGTGTTCCCACTTAAAAACTAAGATAAAAGGTTTTCAAACCCAAACCATTGGTTTCATCTGGCACTAACAGACCTGTGATCGAAATGTGGGGCACTACGAAAAGCTTTCAGCCTTACTTCCCCAGCCACTGTCCGCCTGTGTCCACCCCCATAATGGAGACTAATAGTGGCCAACTGTAGCAAAATAATCTAGTCTTTTGTGCATTAAAATAACCTGTATGCTGAAAAATTTTTGTATACTGTACCTTATAAGTGACTTTCCTGAGCCATTTTAGGTACTCATCCACGCTTGTAGGCTATTTGGATGCTTTAATATTATGTAACCCTGCACGATTCATAAGACAATGAAACCATTCTTTGCCTGCTGAGAGGCCTTTGTAGATAACTGAGCTTAATTTAATTGAAAAGGCTTTCGGCCTTGGCAACGCACTTTCATGCGGACATGGCGTTCGTGTGGCAATGGAGCAAATCTCTGTAGTGGACTGTGTTTAAGGGAGAGAAAGTTAGTTTTGTTGAGGATATCTTGTAGTCTTTCATTGCTACTTATGTTCTTTTATCAGCAATACATAGAAATTTGTAACAGATTACCTTATTGATGGAATATCCTCATTAAATTTGTAGTTCAATTACCAGACAATAATATGTCTATAAGAATAATTTTGTTAAGCAATTCATACCACTATTTTTCATTGGTATAAAGGAATTTGAATTGGTCTGGTACGTTCTGTCGAATGGTACTTTATTTTTTCACCTACTGAAAAGCAAAAAAAAAAAAAAATCGCAATTTAAGTAGACTACTCGTAATCTGATTATTAAATATTTCCTTAGATACTGTATTGAAAAAAATTATTGGCTATTTCACGTTCGCAAAACTTTTGGACGACTACAAAAAGTATGTTGATCAATTTATCTCTTGAATAGCCTAAAAAACTATTCATGTTTCCTCCTCCTTTAACGTTTTAGCTTTGTTTGGGATAGGCACAGTGGGACCCCCATAGGCAAAGTCCATTTCTTTATTTCAACGTGATTGATATAAATCTTCGATTGTAGACAGGGACTGTCTCAAGATAGGGAGAAGACATCTGTCTAGAAAGAAAAGACTATTATCGTGATATCATTTCTAACTTTTAATGATCTCCTGAGGATAGCCTACTCTGCATGGATAAAGGTATGTCCACTTGTTCTAGATTTGGTCATTTTTGTTGTGGCAGCAGTCCCTGAGTGGTATGAATTAGTGCCAGGAACACATTATTATTATTATTATTATTATTATTTTTATTATTATTATTATTATTAGTAGTAGTAGTAGTAGTAGTAGCAGTAGTAGTAGTAGTAGTAGTAGTAGTAGTAGTCATCGTGGCTCAAGCGGTAGCGTCCTCGACTCTGAGGTGGCAGGTCGATGGTTCGCGCCCCGTCACGGTCTGAGGTTAGCAAGGGCATGCACTCAGGGTAACGATTACATCTGCCAAAACAAGTTCTTCGCAAGAAGGCAACCGTCCTAGCCCTTGGTAGAAAAGGGAGTCCGTGACGTAAAACCGGAACATTATTATTATTATTATTATTATTATTATTATTATTATTATTATTATTATTATTATTATTATTATATGCACAAAATGAGACATCAAGATGTGAATGAGTAAATTATATGAATAGGAATTAGTACGTATCTGAAATTCTGTAAAAGAAAAAAATATTCAAATAAAGAGATCATACTGTGGCAATAAATTATATGTAAAAGCCACAAAACATGAGGGATACGATAAAAGAGAGAACAAAGTTTTTATTCTGAAAGACTTTCGCTGTGGAAAAGTAAATTATATAAAACACTGGGAATAGTACGCTATATGATAAAAATCCCTTGAGAGAGAGAGAGAGAGAGAGAGAGAGAGAGAGAGAGAGAGAGAGAGAGAGAGAGAGAGAGAGAGAGAGAGAGAGAGGCCTTTGTACCATACTCCAGCGAAACTTTAGGACCAAAAAAAAATAAAATCTAAATAAATAGAATGAGAAGCGACGAGACCTCGAAAAAGTTACACCGGAACCCCAGAACTGGCGGGAGGGGGGGGGGTTAGGAGTTGTTTTGAAGCTTCTGTAGTTATTAACTTTTTGACGACGGTTTTTGGTCGTAAAGTTGAAATTAACTTATGGGATATGTTTTTTTTTTTTTTTTTTTACGGTCTAAATAGATATATCGACTTTTTACACTACTTAACCTCGTTGTTATTTAATCAACTGGAAGTTATCTTTCCTTGATCCCGAAAACTAGTATTAAAAAAATTCGCAGCTTTTTAAGTGAAGCGTTAATGTATCGTTCATTTAGCAAATTAAGATATTAATATTTTTCTCGAAGGTAAATTACAGGGTGACCAAAAAGTTTGGATATATTGGATTTTTTTTTTTTTTTTTTTTTTTACAATGGACGAATGATAAAATTTCATAATGGATATGAGACGTGGCCATGGTGAATAAACTCCTCGGTCTCCAGACATAAATCTTTAGGTTTTTTTTTTTTCCAGTGAAAATCAGATATGTCCAGACATAAAGAGAAAATACCCCTAGCTTAGGTTAGGGTAGGTTTGGTTTAGGCGGATTTTATCTTTCAAGAAATTCTTTCATGAAGGGCTTTTTTTTCCTAGATTTTTTTTTTCAGATCACCATGTAGTACACTATTTAGAGTGCCTGTGGATGACCCAAGTATTGTGGCGAGGAAGGGCAAACTATTCGTTTTATATTTAAATGTGTCAAAATAACCTACGTTATTTTGTAATTGAAAAAGTTTAAATATATATATATATATATATATATATATATATATATATATATATATATATATATATATATATATATATATATATATATATATATATATATATATATATATATATATATTATTTATATTTCAAATCATGTATTCACGAGAAAAAATATCATAGTGTCTATATAAAAAGTAAAGTGGGTGAAAAAAGATAAAGGGAAAAATTATGTTTTTTCATTCATTACCGAAACATAATTCGTTAAGTTTCACCTTGATTTAAAAATTCCATAACTTTTTTACAAATGTAAAAATTCTCATGTAGGCCTATATTCCCTCTCTCCCTTACGTTAAAAGACTTCTAGCATATTTACATTACTCCCTAATTATATTGTAATTCAATCAAAAACTCGTAAAGACTATCGTAATATAAAAAAGAACTTTACGTACAGCATAGACTAACAAAATGAAGTAAAATGATAGAGATTACATAATGCAGATGTAAAAATACTTTCATCGCTAATGAAATCTGCTCGCACAATCAGGCTACTGTGTGTGGATTTTTGTTTATTGCATTATAACAACTCATATAAGTATTTCTGTATTCCCCATATTTTCACCTAGTCCAGCAAAGCTATAATGTCATAATGATTAAAATTCTGTGTGTGTAAGCCAGGCAGACGATTGATAGCCCTTTGGGGTATTACTGACTTAATATAGATTCTTGAATATAATATTATGTACCAGTGACCTTTTGTGGTATTTAATGTATTTCACATCAGACGTATATATATATATATATATATATATATATATATATATATATATATATATATATATATATATATATATATATATATAAATGGGACAGATTAATCTGCTGCAAATACTATTTTAATAACTACTACTGCAGCGACTGCTGTTATAGTGAATTATTATTTGAAATTATTTTTATAATCTATTTAGTAGGCTGGCTCATGTCATCAGCCTCCCGTTGAGATACTACAGCTGAAGGTCTTGTAGGATTTAAATAGGACAGCTTGATGTTAGGTCTTCCTTGATCCTCTCAATGTGTACAGCTACACAGAATATTCTTGTATAATCGTTACACATTTCTTATTATCCCTTTACATCTGGCAAGTCACAACACTCCCCATTTCTGTTTCCCTTTGCTTTACGTTTCTTTTTGCCTAGTCCCGATGAGGGCAATTTTCTTCGCTTGTCCTGATGTCTCCAAAAGAAATATTATTTTTATTATTACTAGTAGTAGTGTTAGTAATAATAGTAGTATACGTCTCAGGTACGTTGCTTCAGTATGTAACTTATATTAACATTCTAGATAAATGAAACATTTTTTCTGGTTTTACAACAATCTCTCTCTCTCTCTCTCTCTCTCTCTCTCTCTCTCTCTCTCTCTCTCTCTCTCTCTCTCTCTCCGCGTGTATGTGTGTGTGTGCATTTTCGTTACGTATGTATCATAACTAGCTATGTAGACATCCAACCATTCCAAGCACATAGTAGCCTTACCTATCAGTATATGAACTCGAGCAACTTCGGCTAGGTGTTGCATCACTCAGTTACGATACTCTGTTTGCCTTTGTATGACATACCATTGCTTTATCATTGTAGCTGAAAGTGATTCTCTATGTGGTCTCAGTATCTCAGAGGGTTTAGCACGTGTTGCTATTTTCAGGGTCGCGACGCTCAATATCGTGTTTCCAAATGTCAGTGTCGTTCTCCGTAGCTAATGCTGGCGTCACACATAGCCAAAATTCCCGACCCGACTCTTAAAACCGTCTAAAGACGGAATCCTCCCGGCAGCAATGACGTCATTACGATAATCGGGTGTAATTTTTCGTCCGCGTATGAAGGAATCCTAACGGTCCTATGTAGTTTAAAAATATCGAGGGGGTCCTGAACCGTCGTGGAGGGCCTACAATAATTGGCTGCTGCACCCAATAATCTCCGTGATTCGGAAGACCAAATCAGTCGTAGAAGACTGCGTACGACGGGTAAGATCGATCTTCTTGATAGTACCCGGGCGTAGGAGAAGGTGTACGCCCGCGTACGATCCAGGGGATCGATCCTACCCGGCGTACTCAGTCCTCCGGGTCTGGAACCGTTAAAAATTTAAAAATTCGCTTATATGTCTGGCAGCGCAGTACGAAAAGACAGCGCGCGCATGCGTGGTCTCATTTCTGACAACCCAGTCCTGGGCGTTCAGTTTTCCTGCTCCGCTTGCCGCATTTCTTATTGTTTTAGCATGATATTCTCATATGTAATATTTTCAGTACACTTATTACATGGGGATATGTCTTGCCATACTTGTGTATTTTCTCAAAATGAAATTTATATATTTTTGTACAGTATATATTTTTGTATCTTAAAAATTATTATTTTCTGTTCATTTCCTGTTTATTACTTATATCATCATTTTACTATAATATATATTTATATATGACCATTAATATTGGTCATGCAATAAAGCATATATTTCCCATATAAAATTGTGAAATCAATATATCAAAATATGAATTAATCAAATCCATAAATGTGTCAAACAAAATATATGAAATATATTAACATACATGGCCAACATATATTTACTTATATATATATATATATATATATATATATATATATATATATATATATATATATATATATATATATATATATATATATATATATATATATATATATATATATATATATATAAGTAGCTGAAGTGCCAAATATATAAATCAGGGTTATACTTTCACAAATATCCCATATATATATATATATATATATATATATATATATATATATATATATATATATATATATATATATATATATATATATATATATATATATATATATATATATATATATATATATTTATTGTTCACTAGGATCAATTCTAACACAGTTACAAACGTCGTCCTTTAAACCATTCTCTCTTGCCACGATACCCTTCCTTCGGGGGAATTACAGTATTCCTCCCGACTGCGTACAACCCCCTACGAACGTGTACGTTCCCCTACGATGGGTCGGGAGCATGGTCGGCCCAGTCGTAACGGTCAAAAATTTAAATTTCCCGTTTTATATGATGAGACTTACGTTTGCTTACGATCAGTCGTACGCTAAATTACGCGTCCAAACTACTCCGTACGATTGCAATTATGATCCATAGGACTGCTTACGCGGACGTACGACGCACTTCCGACAGGCACAGGAATGCACCTGTCGGCTAAATAATCTGCCGGATCTCCAAAGATTGAGCGAAGATTCCGTCAGAACGCGATCTTAAGAGTCGGGTCGGGACTTTTGGCTATGTGTGACGCCAGCATAAATGGTAGCGACTGCAACTCGTGTCGGCTGGTCAAGGGTTCGCGCCCCGTCACGGATTAGGTTAGTAAGGGCATCACTCAGGGTAACGATTACACATGCCAAAACAAGTCCTTCGCAAGAAGGCATCCGTCCTAGCCCTTAATAGAAAAGGGAGTTCGAGACGTAAAACCGAATCAATCAATCAGTCAGTGTCGTTACCCTAAATCCTTCAGTATGTTTTACCGTATTAGAGCCGACACCTTGATAATTTTGCGTATATTCTTTTTCTATCCCTACATCTACACCGAATATTCTTGGATATTCGTTATACATCTCTTATCCCATTACAGCTGACAACTACCTTTATAGTTTTGATTGTTTCAAAACTTCAGGGCTGAAATCTGATGGTTTCGTATGTTTCAAAATACGCGACCCTTGTAGTTTCGTAATAGTGAAATATCGCCGGCCATGACCCTCCAGTTTCATGTTTCAATTTTGTATGTTTCTTTTACATTTTGGTCGCTGATTGTAGAACTACAGAAATAAACCATAACATTCATTGTTATATTAAATTGTTAAAGAGTTGTATTATTCAGCCAGTGTTTGGTAGTCTTGAGAAGCGGTTGAAAGATAAGATAGTGCTATATGTGTATAGACTATCAGTAGATTTTATTATAGAATCTTTTATCTAATCGAAGATGTCAAATAGTTTGATCTAACTTACACAGCTTTTTGATTGTTGCTAAGTACTAAATATATTGTTATTGATCATTTTACATTCAAGAAGGCCTGTTAAAGATAATAAATATAATTGCTTTAGATGTATATCTAAGTAACGGGATAGTAGTTCTTTGCGGATGAAAAGATTAAAAAAGAAATTTTTTTTTCTTTATTCTCATATATATATATATATATATATATATATATATATATATATATATATATATATATATATATATATATATATATATATATATATATATCTTTTCCTCTTCGTGTATAAATGATTTAATAACATTTATTTGAAATTCGATGTCGATATTACTCATAACTATTCCAATGTTTGCAATTTACACCAGTCAGGTGCGAGTCCCCGGAACCTCCAGGTAATTAAAGAAACAAACAAGTTCATTTCTCGTCCATCGACCAGGGACATCTGAAGCACGTCATTCTATAAATAACACATTAAAATTTAGGAAGAGTGGATTGCTGCTTTTAGCGAATGCGCGCACACACACACACACACACACACACACACACACACACACACATATATATATATATATATATATATATATATATATATATATATATATATATATATATATATATATATATATATATATATATATATATATATATATATATATATATATATATATATATATATATATATATATATATATATTGAGTGACACAAGGACGGGCAAAGAAAGTTGCCCTCATCGGGGTTGGACACGAAGAAAATAAAGTAGATTAGAGATGGGGAGTGTTGTGGATTGTCAGATGTGAGGAGATGATAAAGAGATGTGTAACAAATATAAAAGTATATATATATATATATATATATATATATATATATATATATATATATATATATATATATATATATATATAGTGTGTGTGTGTGTGTGTGTGTGTGTGTGTGTGTGTGTGTGTGTGTGTGTATAGTGTGTATGTGTTTGTATGAAACTGAAAAGAAACTGGCCAGGACGCATGGAGTTATAAGGATAAGGCTCTTTCCCGTTACCACAATTGGATAAGTTCGAGCACCCTCCCCTTACGCACACACGCTGTCCCTTAAATGTTTAAATACATTTAAAAATATAACTAGATTCTTGCTTGTATCTTATAATAATAATAATGATAATAATAATCATAATAATAATAATAATAATAATAATAATAATAATAATAATAATAATAATAATAATAATAATAATTACGTGATGAAACAGAAAACGGGTAAGTCCATCCACTTCATCTCTATACATGGAAAATCGCATAAAACTGAGACCACGATATTACCAGTAAGTCAACGTTAACTTCGTTACCTTCTAAATGAGATTCATTTAGAAGATGAATAGAAGAGATTAAGACGATCTGTTGCTTCGCTCTTGGGCTAGGCTTAATTAGGCTACTGGATTGGGTATAATGAAGGGCATAGTTAATTGTTAAGGAAATAATATTATGTGTTTACTGGACTAAATGTTTAGTAGACTATGTTTTAGTGGGACGGTGATGTATGGGTTACAATTAGAGTAGTAGTGTGTATAGGCTATTGGAAGATTAGTTTGAGGCGCAGACGTGATTTTTTTTTTATCTTTCATTTTTTAAGCCCTTTGAAGTTTTTCCTTTTCACCGTTGTCGGAGAAAAATAATTGGACTTTTGCTTCTGTTATATTCTGAGTAACTTTTGTTTTCTTTCAAGCTTTGGTTTCTTGAGGCGTAGAGGCGTGTGATTTCGTCGAATCCATTTTGTTTTTCACATTCCCAGAGCTTCGGGATGACAAAGTTTTACCTCTATTGAAATATAATAATTAACCTGCTAATTTTTTAATGTTTCAGATGTGTGAGTTTAAGATAATATTTTATTTTTTGTCGCCAGTTAGAAATGTAGGATGGTAATATTTTTTCCTTACCGGAACAACATTATTACTCTTATGGTGACATTTAATTAATGTACAGCCTGTATGAGGCGCAGACGTGTTTTAGGTCATATTATTTTTTCCAGCACTTCAAAACTTCAAAAGAGCAATATTTTTGCCCTTACTATTGCCCTTTTATATCATGTATAGCCTATTCGAAGGCTTTATGAGGCGCAGACGTCTGCGTCTGAGAGAATTTTTTCTTTCTTTCTTTTTGCAGCTTCTCAGAACTGCAGGATAGTATTTTTTTTCCCCTTTAAGTCTAACTCCAGGACGGGCCAAAAAAGAAATAAAATAAAACTACCCTCATCGGGCCGGGACACAAAGAACACAAAGTAAAGAGAAACAGACGGAGAGTGTTGTGACCAGTCAGATGTGGAAGGATAATAAGAGATGTGTAACGAATATCCAGTAATATTTGGTGTTCATGTAGGCATAGAAAAAGAACTATAAGTAAAGGAAGACTTAACATCGAACCGTCCTGGGCAGTCCTATTGAAGTTCAAAAGATCTTCATTTGTAGTATCCAAACGGGCGTCTAGTGAATTTCACGCAGTACATGCCCTACTGCATGGCTTAGGCCCTTATCGGGACAAAATACTTACTCTTTTGATTCTTTTATATTTTGTATAGCTCATTTAAAGGCTTAGCTTGAGACAAATGTGTGAGAGTTAGGTCATATTTTCATTTTTCCAGGTCTTCAAAGCTGCACGATAGTTTCTTGTGTGTGTGTTTTTTTTTTTTGTTTTCTCGTTGCCGGGCACGACGAGGGCTGTTTTCTTTGCCCTTCCCAGTGTTACACTCATAAATAAATAAATAAATAAAAAAAATTCTGCCTTTATCGAAAAAAATACTTTTTTCTTTTTATATATATATATATATATATATATATATATATATATATATATATATATATATATATATATATATATATATATATATATATATATATATATATATATATCCCATTTGAAAGCTTAGTGTGAGTTGTAGATCGTATTTTCATTTCTTCCACTCTTTTAAGAGTTGCAGGGTGGTCGTTTTCGCCCATTTCAGAACTAAATCCTGAAGATACAAGAACCCTTTTTTGCTCCGTTTCATTTTATTCCATAAAAAAAAAATCATAAACTGTCTAAAACTTAACTTTTGAGACAAATCATGGAAGAAAAAGACAGTTTTTGCACCCTTCTGGGTGAGGGATTCCCTCACTATATTTATACAATTCACTCAATCGTGTAAGTATTAACTAGTGATTATTTGAAAGGGCCTTAGAGAGGTAATCCCTCATCGAGAGGGGTGACTCATATATAAATGAAAAACTGTGATTTTTGGCACACCCTCTGCATTATTGGGTCAAGCTAATCCAAGAGTGATTAACTTGACCAGTGGACACTGAGGGGCTAACTTTACTGGTTGGCGGTGGCGGGAATTATCTTTGCTTTATCCAATGTGAATATAGAAATAGATTCTGATAAAAGGACCAGACTGGTAATGAACTGAACTAAAGCAAAATACTTTGGAGAGGTTAATGAGAAAGCGACACTATTAAACTGTAGGATTAGATGCTAATAAAACAATACAATAGTTGCAGTCCCACTTTAAAGGGGATGGGAGAGTCAAAGCACACATTCACCAGACGCTAATATACCTTGATACCTCTATTAGCTCCTTGGGGGGTAATGGACTGACACAGTTTCCCCACCCCCACCCTTCCTGGTCACTCACGGGGTAATCACGGAAAAATATATTAATATTCCAGTACAAGACAGTAATGAGTAATAAAGATTTCCCTTCACAAGTAAAGAGAATTTATTCTATGACGTTGGTAATAAGAAACCTTAGCAATTAATCTCCTTAAATGAAGAGCCTTTGGCTTCGTTTGCATTTTTATGCATTTAGATCAATCTTCTTTGCCTTAAAACTAATTACAGTGGAAGCCAACACGGGCCATTATAATAAATTAATATCTCGATGTTAACATAAATTGTTTGCTTGCGTAATGATCATTAAAGTAATCAAGAAGTGTATCACATTTAATTTGTCAATATATATATATATATATATATATATATATATATATATATATATATATGTGTGTGTGTGTGTGTGTGTGTGTGTGTGTGTGTGTGTGTGTGTGTGTGTGTGTACTCTTCCAATATGTGATCTACCATGAGCATTCACATTGCAGCACATCCCTAGCAAGGTTTTTCCGTTTAATTAGCAATCTAGCTTGCTGTTACCATTTACACTCCAATAGGTGCTGTACCAAGGTTTTTCAATTTAATTTACCTAGACAAATGATTAACCTAAGCTAATTAACCTAAGGTAAGGTTAGGTTATTTTTTTACCTTTAGATTCCTAAATAAATTCATTTTAATTATCGTCTTACTTTTTAATATTTGGGCTAAATGCAGTGGTGGATCATAGATTGTCGGTGGAGCACATATTGGAAGAGCACCTATACATATAAAAATATATCTCATGCTTGTCGAATACTAAGTAATGAAACACTGCTGACAGTTCTTTCTGTGATAAAGGGCGTTTGTTTTATACAATTTTCATTATTATTATTATTATTATTATTATAATTATTATTATTATTATCATTATTATTATTATTATTATTGCTCTTATTATTTTATTATTATTATCATTATTATTATTATTATTATTATTATTATTATTATTATTATTATTATTATTATTATTATTATTATTATTATTATTATTATTATTATTATTATTATTATTATTATTTCTACTTCTACTAATGCTGTTACTGCTGTTACTACTTCATATACACTATTATCTTCACAAACCATTATTGCTCTCTAATAATTAGTTGACTCCAAGAAGTGCTTAAAACATTGATAGCAAAATAAGTTTTGCTCATTCCGCTAGGAAAGAAAAATTGGTTGAATAAGTCCTAGTCTAAGGCCCGATTTCTTAAACAGTGTAAACCTAGGATACCATATTGTTAGTTAGCTAGACACACAAATGGATTTCATAAACGCATCTGACGCGGTTCTGTGTATGGCTAGGATCCTCCCATGGGGGATCCTAGCCATAAACAGAACCGCGTCAGCTGCATTTATGAAATCCATTTGTGTGTGTCTAGCTAACTAACAATATGGTATTCTAGGTTTACACTGTTTAAGAAATCGGGCCAAAATATCAACTTTGCTTATCATATAAAACGCTCTATGATGTCTTTTATAATACTTAGATAATCAGCTTGTACTTGTATCGAAATAGATATCTGCTTTTGTACAGGTCCGTAGTGTTGCCAGGTGGGGTCGGTCTAGAATCCCCCCCCCCAGCCTTGAAAAATCTTCCATATACCGACAAAAATTACAACTTTAACTAAATTTCATAATTATATGGGTTAAATTGATACATGGTTAAGTTAATGCCTCACTAATTTAGACATTTGTTGGTATAACAAAAAATTTAGAATGCATTAAACAACATAAAGGCATTTTCAGTTTAATACAAAAGTCAGCAAGTGGAATATAACCATCAATAAACTGAATTCCCCCAATATGAGGAAATTTCCTTATGGTTGGTAACCTTGCATATCCTCGTCAACCCTTATCGTTCTCATTGAGGCATAGATCACAGTACAAAACTTGTTTTGCGTCTTTTAGCAAGTGATTTGTAAAGCTTTTTGATGTGTGTGATTTTAACGAGGTATATGTTGATTTGGGTTTCTAGTTGAAAGGTACACAAACGTTTAACTATATTAGCTTGCTTATTTTTCTTCAGTCTGTTGATTGTTTATGCAAAGGTACTGATGAAAAAAAAAATATTGCCTTTTGAAACCGCCAATTGTTGTTGTTTGAATCTTGCATATATAATTATTTTTATTTATTAGCGTATTTATATCTGTTTAATGTTGTGGATATTTATGCAAAGGAACTGATCAAAAAGTAACTCATATTGTCAATATTGTTTATGATGTGAGATTTTTTTTGATGAATGTGACACCGAGACAGACAAGAACACTGCCCTCATCAGGCCCGAGAACCACGAAAACATTAAGACGAAGGAACAGGTGGGTGTCTCCTCAGATACAAATTCGAATTTTCCTTCAAGAGGACTTTTGTTTTGCATTTTTCCCCTCAAATTACCATAGTAAAATTTTAAGTTAGGATATGTGTTACCAGAAAAGAGATGAATTGAATAACTAAATAGTACTCATATGAAGATAAAGAAATTCTGTGTGAAGGTAAAATAGAAGCTTTTCTCTCTTTTTTTCTTCTTCTTCTTCTCTCTATACTCTGTGAAAGGGGTAACATCAAAATGAGGGTATCTCTGTCCAAACCCCCCATCCAATAGTCGGGGGTGGGATGGTAGAGGATCTCCGGGGGATATAGCAGGAGTAGGAATGGCTGTTAGGAGATTAAGACAGAAAATTAAGGAATTAGAGACAATGGTTATAAACCTTGATGATAAAATTTGGAATATGAATAGAGAAATGAAAGAGAATGAAACACCCAGAGAGGAAATAAGATGTTTGGAGGAAGCAAATAAAGCACAAGGGCAAAATATAATAGACCTAGAAAAACGAATAAAAGAGCTGGAAGGGGAAAAGAGTGAACTAGAAACCAGAATTTCTAAACAAGAAGATAACAACAAACAGCTGAATGACAACCTGAATAAATTAAATGTTAGTTCACTGCTCTCTTCTGAGAGAGACGAGATTGCTGCTTGGAATGTCCAGATTAAGGAAAACATCATACACTTTAGAAATGAGTTTCAGGAGCTGAATACGGAACATGATACCATGAAAACACCCTTTGCTGATGCACTAAAGGGGAATGTGGCAGTAAAAGAGGCTGTGAAGGTGGTGGCACTGGAAAACATACAAACAGTTGACTATAAAGAGACAGTAATCGAAAACATTAAAGACGTTGTGATGGAAAGGGCAAATCCACTGATTAAACAGGCTTTTGATAATGAGAAGACAGTGGTAATGTCAGGCATAAACGAATCCCAGGAGCCAACATGGCAGGGGAGACTTGAAGAAAATATAGCTAGGGTTGTAGACCTGATAAGAAAACTTGGAGTAGTTTGTGGTCCTGAGGATATTGTAAACATTCACCAACTAGGTAAATATTCTAGGGTGGGAAATAGGAGACCAACAAAAATAACCTTTGAGAGAGGGGACACATGTAAAGAAATATTGATGAGGAAAAAAGTCTAAAAGACCTTCAAGAATTCAAAGAAGTTTTCATTAGATAATACAGAACACAAGAAGAAATGGAAAGGATAAAAACTTGTTGCAAGAGGCTAGAAGGTTAAATCAGGAAAGAAATGAAGAAGAGAAGAAAAATATTCATTTCAGAGTTCTACCAGACAAAGGGGAGATAAAGAAGATAATGACAGCAAATCAGGGGATGGGGCCTCATTAAGATTGTTAACGCAAATGCTAATGGATTAGCTGGTAGGGCAGTATAATTAAAAGATAGGATTCACAACAGTAAGGCAGATATAGTAGCAGTTACAGGGACTAATTTGAATGAGGACATAAACAGTGTCACAGTTTTTCCTAAGGGCTTCAGAATATTTAGGGTTTAAAGATCTGAGAGGACTGGTGGAGGGATAGCACTGCTCATAACTGAAAGGATTCAGGTTGAAGAAATAAACTTTGCTATAGAAAGTGAGTTCAAGGAATTTCTTGTTGCTCGCATAAATACTGCGGCAGAGAGCATTATAATAACTGTTGTATATAACCCACCAAGCAACCTACACAGGCTAGAAGTTTATGAGAAAAGTCGTATAGGTACAGTTGAAGTCATAAACCCAGTCGTTAACATTGCACAGGAGAGAAAATGTAGGATTTTGATTATGGGATATTTTAATCATAAAGAGATAGAGTGGATAAATCTTGACCCATGCAGTGGTGAGGACTCATTCGGGGCAAGATTCCTAGAGTATGTACAAGGAATTTCTTACACCAGCAAGTACTGGAACCAACGAGGGCCAGGGTTGGGGATGAGCCATCACTACTTGATCTAGTATTCACAGGTAACGTGTTGGATATTGAAAAAAATTTAGTATGAACCACCAATTGGAAAGAGTGACCACTGTGTGTTGTTGATGGAGTATATCATTGAAGATGTTCTGCCTGAGAGTAGAGGAACTGAGGACACAAGGAGGAAATATCCTAAAGGAGGTTACATCAAAATGAGTGAGCTTTTTGTAGTTATTGACTGGAGGACCTTATTTTACTACAAATCTGTACAAAAAATGTATGACATCTTTTGTGAGAAATATGGGAAGATAGTAGATTGCTGCATACCTATCCCAAAGTAGGTGTAATTCATGCCAGAGATAAATGATTCAATGATGAGTGTAAAAGAGCTAAGGAGTGGAGAGACAAATGCTGGGAAAGGTATAGGAGGAGAAAAAACATAAATGCCTGGCAAACCTACAAAAGAGCACGAAATGATTACCTAAGTAAAAGAAGAGAGGCAGAGAGAGACAATAAAAAAAGGGATATCACCAGGAAGGCTACAGAAAACCCCGAGCTTTTCCACACCTTTATCAGAGGAAAACTGAAGGTAAAAGAACAGGCTTTAAAGCTTATGAGAGCAGATGGAAGCATCACTGAGACAGATGAAGAGAGCTGGAAAGAATTGAACAAGGAGTTTCATTCAGTATTTAAAGTAAAAAATACCCCACCCCCTCAGATTGCAGAGATAGAAGCTCATGGGCCGGTATTAGAGAACATCATCCTTTCAGCGAAAGAGGTATGCAAAGCGCTGGTGGAGTTAGATGTCTATAAAGCTACAGGTCCTGATGATATATCTCCTTATGTACTTAAAAAATGCGCAAGCACTAAGTATCATATTTAAAAAGTCGCTGGAGTCAGGGGGGATTCCAAGATGCTGCAAACAAGCGAACGTGATACCTATCTTCAAAAAGGGAAGGAGGGATATGGCTCTAAACTATATACCTGTTTCCTTGACCAACTTAGTTTGCAAAGTTATGGAGAAACTACCAAGAAATATATCTCTCTTCACTTGGAATCCTTCAACTTTTTGTTAGTGAGACAACATGGCTTCAGAGAAGGTAGATCAACAGTAACAAACTTATTAGAATTTTATGATGAGGTAAGCCAAATCTTACAGGAAAGAGAGGGCTGGGCAGATTGCATATTCCTTGACTTACAGAAGGCAATTGACATTGTCCCACATGGGAGACGTATTAAGAAGCTGCAAGCAATGGCTAGAATAGGTGGAAATGTCTTGAAATGGATAAACACATAATTGGAAGGAAGGGAACAGAAAGTTCAAGTAACACAGTGTCTGAATGGAGAAGAGTTAGTAGTGGAGTTCCACAGGGTTCAGTTTTAGGGTCACCTTTGTTCCTTGTATATGTACATGACCTACCAGAGTCTGTAAATTCATTCATAAATATGTTTCCAGATGATGCAAAGATTGTGAAGAAAGTAAGAAACGAGGACAGTGGTAGAGAACTTCAGAAAGTGGTCAGAAAAGTGGCTAATGAAATTCAGTACTTCAAAATGTAAGGTAATGAGAATGGGCACAAGTGCAAGAAGGTCCAAGCTTGACTACTCGGTGGCAGGAGTACAACTTCAAGAGACAGAGAATGAGAGCCTTTTAAACCTTTATTTCCATTACAATACAATGGGTATTCGTCAGCCGGGGCAAGCCTCAACTCCCCACTGTGGTGCCCAACCACAACAGTACCTGCCAGGAAACAGCTTAAACTCTCGGTCTTGGACGGGAACCGATCTTTCGACCTTGTGAATGCGAAGTCAGCGCGTTACCACTGTACTAGCCAGCAGGCTAAGATCTAGGAGTAAACATACTGGAAGATTTGTCTCCAGAAATGCATATAAATGGCTTAGTCAGGGCAGCATATGCTTTCTTAGCAAATGTAAGGGTAGCCTTCAGGCACATAGACAAAGAAATGTTCAGAAATATTTATGTAACCTATGTGAGGCCAAAACTTGAATATGCAGCCTCATTTTGGAATCCGCACTTGAAAAAGCATGTAGTTAACTGGAAAAAAGTTCAAAGACATGCCACGAAACCGGTACCAGAAATACGCAATCTCAATTATGATGAGAGGCTGAGGGAATTAGACTTACCATCACTCGAAGCTAGAAAATAAAGGGGGCAATATATTGACAGTCTTTAAAGTTCTTCATGGTTTTAATAGAGTGGATAGGGATCGATATTTTGATATGGCTGGCACTAGAACTAAAGGTCACAGTTTGAAGCTTCGTAAGAAAACTACTTTGCAGGATGTAAGGAATTACTTTTTTAGTGTAAGGGTAATTGATAATTGGAATTGGCTAGGCGAGGAGGTTGTAAATGCTAACTCAATCCATAGTCTTAAGGACAAGTATGATAAGTATCGCTAAGTATAAAATGGAACCGATCAGGAGACGGGAAGTTACGAGCTTGGGGCTCTTTCACGTAAGCACAATTAGGTAATTACACACACACACACACACACACACACACACACACACACATATATATATATATATATATATATATATATATATATATATATATATATATATATATATATATATATATATATATATATATATATATATATATATATATATATATATATATATATATATATATATATATACATATATATATATATATATATATATATGCTTCTGTTTTACGAGAAGCACGTGAATATTGTGAATTTGTGAATGGTTATGGCTACGTAAGGAAATTGCAAGAAATTATGGGATCCTTAGTACATTGCACTTTCAAGTGTATTACTTATCTCCTGATTCCTCTGGAGAGAATTAAATAAATAAATAATAATAATAGTTAAGCTTTCTCAGCAGCTTTTCACATCTTCATATGGGGTCTCGTTCTACACTAATCATTTGGGGCTACTGTTTATAATGGCTCACAAAGTTTTACCGGCGGATGCAAATTTTGACAACAACCCTCTCTATTGATTCAAGAATGAGATCATTGCCGAGATAAGCTGGTTCAAAATATTCGAAAAAGTTTGATATATATATATATATATATATATATATATATATATATATATATATATATATATATATATATATATATATATAACACACACACACTTTCTTCACTGCAGTTCACAATTTTGTTGAGAGTCTACTCACCAAAAAAGGAATCAGTTTCATTCATTTTCCGCGTGACCTATTTCCATGGGAATATGTAGAGTTGTTTCCAAAATTCTTTTCAGTCTGCATTCATTAATTGGCTGTCTCGTCTTATTCCCAAAATTCTATAAATCTTATATGAGTTACAAATTATGGACTTAGATTTAGATTCTAGAATTGAGTTCCGTCCGGTAGCATCCGGGTTAGGTCCCACATTCAGTGCTTGTACCCTTCACTCATCTGTCTTTAATCGCCGCTTGATTCTCTTTCCATCTGTAGCTTTTATGTTTCAGCTTGAAACGTTACGCACGGATGTGTACTAAAATCACATGATTCATTAGTTATTAATCACATTTTTGCAGTATTCTTCATATAGATCACCAAACACATTTTTACTGTATGCTGCATATGAGTTATTATTCAAGTCTTTCCCATTTACTACATACAGTGTTCTTAATCACATCTTTGAAGTAAGGTCTTTTGATATTAGGGGGAAACTTTCATTAACTCTTGGTGTACCTTATGCAACTGAGTGAGATAAATTAATTGATGATTAATCGCTGCAATGATAAACATAAATGTAGAGAGAGAGAGAGAGAGAGAGAGAGAGAGAGAGAGAGAGAGAGAGAGAGAGAGAGAGAGAGAGAGAGAGAGACCATTAGTCATAATGGAAGAAAGTACTTCTGTGTACAGTTTTATATTCTTTATAATTTATTTCTGAAGCATGATGTAATTTCATCTTTAAAAATGTAGAATTTTGAATTGTGTCCTGAGATC
>JAXCGZ010013552.1:75000-80918 GCA_037179515.1 Halocaridina rubra
CTCTCTCTCTCTCTCTCTCTCTCTCTCTCTCTCTCTCTCTCTCTCTCTCTCTCTCTCTCTCTCTCTCTCTCTCTCTCTCTCTCTCTCTCCCTTTATCATTGTAGGACGAACCTTGAGCGAATATTACTAGATCCTCTTCGGTAAGGGACAATTCTACGGTTTCCTATTCGTCCCAGCAGAAGAAAACCATATTCATCAGATGACCAACATTTTCAGCATCAGATTCTTACTATGCTGGTACCACGATGCAAAGGCTGTCGAAGAAAGAAATTCGAGGAGAATAATAACAATAATAATAATAATAATAATAATAATAATAATAATAATAATAATAATAATAATAATAATAATAATAATAATAATAATAATAATAATAATAATAATAATAATAATAATAATGATAATAATAATACTCGTCGTCGTCGTCATCATCGTCATCGTCATCATCATCATCATCATCATTATCATCATCATCATCATCATCATCATCATCATCATCATCATTATTATTATTATTATTATTATTATTATTATTATTATTATTATTATTATTATTATTATTATTATTATTATTATTATTATTATTATTATTATTATTATTATTATTATTATTATTATTATTATTATTATTTTTATAAACGTAATAAACGGCTGGTTTTTTTTTTTAATGTTAATATCGGGTCGCAATTTCTCACTAGCCTGTAAGTGTCATTCTTGATACCTAGTCTCTCCATTGATCCGACCTTGGGACCGGCACCGAATTGAACTTGCTTGGACCCTGAACTGCTGAATTTCAACTGTATTTCAAAACTATAGCTTCTTGGCGACTAATGGTTGGCTTTGACGTCATTTTTAGGTCAGATGCTTTTCCTCACACCAACTCTTCATTGATCCAAGCTTGGGGCCGGCACTTGGGTGGGGTGGCTTGATCCCCAAGTGGCTGAAGTAAATAATTAATCATTAGAATTAAAAATAATTAAATGTTTACTTGATATGATTTAGTCAGCCACTGGGGAAGCAAGCTAGCTCATCTCAGTGGCAATTCCTAACCCGGACATTGGAGATGGTTGGTGGTAGGAAGGGCATACAGCCATTAAAATTTGAGCCAATGCCAAGACTAGCCTTTAAGAAGCTATTGAGAAACAGCGACTCCATAAGGACATGGGGAAAGTTGTTGAGAAAAACTTAATTAAAAAATTAATTATTCAATTAATTGATTTCTTATTCAATTAATTACTTAAATGATTAATTGAGTGATTTATTTATTAATTTACTTAGGTAAGTTAGCCACGGTAGCCACGGTAGCGTAGTGGTAGAGCATGCAAGTCGGAAAGCGACTATTGCGATGTCGATCCCAATGCGGGGCGTTAGGAGGGGCATCCATCATTAATTCTCCAGCTCCAGTATGTCTGTGTCCTCCCCCATTCAATCAATCTATCTATATTCATGGCCCCATTCCTATTTGTAAGAGGGGTGGCCGAGCCAAGATACACGCATTCAACACACTCCACACATACCTCAACCGCTCCTCTTAGCTCCTTGGCGATAAAGGATTGCCACATTCCCCCCAACTCTCCTGCTTGGGTCATCCACAAGGTAGGCAGGCAAGGATATTCTTCAGTGAGGCCCGACAGCCGCAACTGGTTTTTCCTCACTGCTTCATCACGTAGCTACTCTCCTCACACCCATCCATTACAGGTCACTGAGATAGCAGGTGCGAGGAATCCCTCTGGCCCGTGTCACCTATAAACAATCTTCCTCCACTCATTCCTATCTTTTGCCTGCCGTCTTCTCTGCTCCACTGACATACTTCGTGCATCCAATTTCCTTTTCACACCACCCATCCATCTCATTCTTGGTCTTTCTCTTGGCCTTACTCCAACCACTTCTGCACTTCACACTTTCTTCACTATTCATTCGTCAGTCATCCTTTCCATATATATTCCTCTCTTTGCATTTATTCCTAAATACCTACTTCTCATAACACTTTTGAACCCAACTAGAGATTTACTCGCTCTCTTCACTCTATGACTTACCTCCACATTCACTCGTTCATTCCTTACCACATGCGCCCCCAGATACTAAAAACTCTCAACTTCTTGAAACAACTCTCCATTCACTCCTATACTCAATCTGCCAACATTAACACCCCTCGTGCGTCTCATGCCTATACTTTTACTAATATTCACCTGCAGCTTCTTCTCTCACACGCCCAAACAACTCGGTCACCAAAATATTCATTTTCATCTCAGTATCAGCCACCACAGCTGTGTCATCTGCGAATAGCAATTGATTTAATTTTTACAACCTTCCACAATCACCTACTAATTCCAAGCCTCTGTCTAAAACTCCTTTACATCCCTTACCACTCCATCCATAACCACATTAAACAACCATGGCGACATTACACAACCTAGACGTAACCCTTTCATTAACCTAAACCCAGTAACTCATACCATTCTCGACTCTCACACATGCTCTACTATTCATGTAAAAACTCTTGACCGCTTTCAACAATCTTCCACTTATTCCATATAGTTGCAACACACTCCACAGCCCCTCTCTATTAATATTAGCATAAAAGAGTCCCTACCTCTCTCCAAGAACTTCTCACACACCTTTTACACCACAAGCACCTGATCCACTCATCCTCCTCCTCTCCTGAACCTACACTGTTCTTCCCCAATCAGTCTCTCAGTACCTTGCATAATTCTCTCAATTTGCACTCTTCCAAATACCTTAACAACTACACTTAAAAATTAATTCCTCTAAAACTACTACAGTCATACTTATCTCCTTTCCCTTTGTAAAGTGGAACTACTCATGCACTCCTTCAGTCAACTGAGACCCTCTCATTTCTGAAACGTACATTCAGCAACCTAACCATCCATTCTACTAATGCCTCCCCGCTAGTTGACAAGTATTCTACATAACACTCATCTATCCCTGGTGCTTTTCCTGCCTTCATTGCTCTCAATGCCAAATGTACCTCCTCTTTTATTATTTTTCTATCGTTTCTATAACCTAACACTGACATTGTCCATTCATTTCCCACAGCCTCCATTTCTGCCTATTTATCATCTTCCTCGTTAAAAAGTTCTTTGAAATACACAGCCCATTTTTCTCTCTCACCTTCATTTCGTCTACTAGCAATCGTCCATCTGCCCCTTTCACCCTCTCCTCCCCAGCAGACTCGCCTCTCCACAGGATTTTCATTTCCATCCAAAACATCTTTTTATTCCTTTCAAAATTCTCAGACAAACATCAAACCCACCTCACATCAGCTTCTCTCTTTGCCTCCCTCACCATATTCTTCACTAACCACCTCTTTGCACCATATATTTCATATCCATCTACATTACCTATCTGAAACCATACCTCAAATGACTGCTTCTTTTCAACCACTACTGCACTTACCTCCTCGTTCCACCATTCACTACCCTTCCTTTGTAACGTCCCTAAATATTCGCAAACCAAAGAGACAACCAATCTTTAAAACATTCAGATGCTTAAGAAATTATTCACAAGAATTACTTTGTAGTTTACTTATGAATGAAGTACATAAATTAAATGAAATTCTATATACCGATAATATAAATATACAAGTAAGAATTTTAACCAGTGTCTTATCATCATGTATAGATCGATGTGCACCACTCGTGACAAGAGAAATATTTCGTCCCCCCGCTCCTTGGATAACAGATGACATAAAAAACATTATGAAAGAAAGAGACAAACTACAAAATGAAGTAAAACTACAAAGAGATAATATCCCTTTAAGAGAAAAGTTTACAGAGCATAAGAAACAAGTAAAATCATTATTAAGTAACAGTAAGAAACAGTATTACAAAAATGAATTTCAAAACGCTAAAGGCAATATCTCTGATACATGGAAAATTGCTAAAACCATGCTTTCCAATAACTGTAATAAAAGTAGTAACATATCAATTATACCCGATGAGGTAGATGTAATTGCTAAAGCAGAAGAGTTCAATAATTTTTTCGCTGAAGTGGGGAAAAAAACCTTTGAAAAAACAAAAAAAGAAATAATAAATGAAATCAATAATAGTAATGGTGGTAATAATAATGATGATGGTAGTAGTAATAATAATAGAAATGTTGATAATGGTGTAAATAATAATGATGGTGGTAGTAATGGTAATGATAATAGTGATGATGGTAGTAATAATAATAATAATGTTAATCTTGAAGAACATAGTGCATTCAATAGAAGTAATGATGTCTTTAACCCTACTACAGTAGATTGTAATACAGTAATCTTAGTAATAACAAATCTGAAAGACTCTAATGCATATGGATCAGATGGAATTTGTTTTCGTTTTATTAGAGATTCATTATTTGTAATAGCATATTATCTGACGGTAATAATCAATACTTCCATAGTTACCAATATTTACCCAGATTTATGGAAAAATCCCCATGTAATTCCTGGTTTTAAAAATGGAAATCCTGACGACGTCTCTAACTATAGACCAATCTCTTTACTACCAATTTTATCAAAGATACTTGAAAAGATTGTTGCAAATCAGTTAAGTGAGTTTCTTGAAAAAAATAAACTTATTGCAAAAAGTCAACACGGTTTCAGGCCAAAATTATCAACCAAAACTGCCTTATTGAAAATATCAGATGAAATATACAAAAATATAGATAATAAGAAAATATCATTACTACTACTACTCGATCTTTCTAAAGCTTTTGATAGTGTACACCATACCATCTTATTAGAAAAATGCAAAAAAATGAACATTGACCCAAGCTGGTTCGAGAACTATTTTAAAAACCGCTACCAGTCAGTCAGAATAAAAGATGTAGTTTCAAGTCGCAAGAAGGTATTGTTTGGGGTCCCTCAGGGATCGATCCTAGGACCTATACTTTTTCTAATATATGTAAACGATCTAGTAAAATATTTACCTAACTGTTATGTCATTCAATATGCTGACGATACTCAAATCTTAATTGAAGGAGAAATTAATGATTTAGAAAATATTATTCGTAGAGCAGAAGAAATTTTGTATATGGCTAAACGTTACTTTCTAAAAAATGGTCTGTTACTTAATGAAACTAAAACCCAATCTATTCTTATCGGATCCAGACAATTATTATCAGAAGTTGATGACAATCTTCATATAAATTTTAACGGTAATATCATTAAGCCAATGAACTCGGTAAAGAACCTAGGTGTCTATTTTGGCCGTTACATGAATTTTGAAATGCATATAGATGAAATTTATAAAAAAGTAATGGGTACTCTAATATATCTAAATAGGGTAAAAGACTCATTTGAAACATCAACTCGTATAATAATTGTCCAGTCCTTAGCTATGAGTTTAATTAATTACTGTCTCAAAGTTTGGGGATGTACAAATAAGACTCAATTACAAAGAATACAAAAGTTACAAAACTTTGCAGCACGAGTGGCTGTTGGCAATGTAAGAAAATACGAGCACATCTCTCCTGTTTTAAGAGATCTAGAATGGATAAAGATTAGAGATAAATATGTTTTTGATATATGTACCTTTGTTTTTAATATACTAAGAAACAATCTTCCTGATTGCTTGTATAATTTTTCTACAGTAAGCTCAGTTACCGGGTTAACTACCCGTCAAGGGGAAGATTTATTAGTACGAAGGTCTAAAACTGATATTGGCTCAAGAGATATAAACATTCGTGGACCTCATTTATATAATCAGCTTCCCAGAGAACTAAAAAATGCTGGTTCAGTGTATACTTTTAAATATAATCTTAAGAAGTTACTCTTAAAGGAAGATTTTACTTGTAATTTTTAATGGTACACCCATCTTTATGATTTGTTTGTTTTAGTATGTCTATATCGTACACCACAGATGTCTATCTGGAATATATATGCATCTTATTTGAATACCCAATGTACTTTGGAA